>VWYO01010735.1:123713-169218 GCA_013400275.1 Rhadina sibilatrix
GCCTCCTCCTCCGCCCGCCGCCGCCGCCCGACTGAGAGCGCCGCGGGGCGGGGCGGGGCAGCGCGGCCGCGGGGCCCGCCCCCGCAGAGACCACGCCCACTGAGGGCCACGCCCTCTCCGCTCAGGCACCGCCCGCTCCCGCCTTCCTCGGTGAGGGCGGGGCTCAGCCGTGAGTGATGGCTCAGGCAGCCAATGGCCGCGCGGTACTCGCCACCACGCGCGGTCGCGCGCTCTCGGGCGCCGCCCCTCAGCGGCGGGTGGGAGGCGGGAGGTCATGAGGGACCTGAGGGGTCGATCGTGCCCGCCCTGAGGGACCAGCCGTGACCTCCCTGGGGACCAGTCCTGTCCGCTCTGAGGGACTGGTCATGTCATCCCTGGGGATCACTCATCTCATGCCTGAGGGATCGCTCGTGTCTGCCCTGAGGGATCGATAATGTCATCCCTGAGGCACAGATCGTCTGATCCCTGAGGGACCGGTCGTGTCCTCCCTGAGGGAGCGGTCATGTCCTCCCTGAGGGAACTGATCGTGTCCTCCCTGAGGAATCGGCCGTGTCTGCCCTGAGGGGTGAGATGAACCTGCTGTCCTCAGAGGCAACGCTGGGGAGAACCAGCAGCTCCACAAGGAAACAACCGCGTCACCTCACGCTGTCACACCAAATCACAGTGGCTGTGGTGAAAAAAGGACGGTGACAAAAGCCCCTGCTAAAGACTGCAGAGCTCAACGCCCACAAAGAACCACACTTCAACGAGACAGCCGGGGCAGAGGTCTGAAATCCGAGGTTCTCCCCATCGCATTCGCGGTAAAGGCAATTCGGGGATGCTGCACTCTGAGGTGTAAGGTTTGTGTCCGTGCTGCTCCGGCAGGGCAGGCGGGCGCTCTGCACACACAGACCTGGCTGCACACAGGTGACACCGCCGCGCTCGGGGCCACTGAACAACATTGAACAACACCCGAGCCGAGCCCACAGCCCTCAGTGTTACCATACATGGCCAAAACCAAAACTCCTCGAGCTTCCTCATCCGTTTGGGCCGACGTTTGCACGTTTATTTGCATGTGGTTTGATGCTTAAGGGGGGGTGGGGTGTTTCAGGCGAGCATCACCCTGCTAATTCCTCTTCTAATCTTTCAGAATTTGGAGGAATATGTGTCGTGATGAGCTGAGCTGGGAGCCCTCTTCTTCCCCTTCAGAGCTGTGACAGGACCATGAATGACCCACCCCCCCGTGAATGACAGCTGGTGTTAAAACACAGGGAAAACCTCAGGGAGATACATTTGTCCTGGTCTGACTGTCACAGCTGATGGAAACATCAGAAGCTACAGATTAGACAAATGTTATCCTGCATTTATTAACCTTTGACACTAAATGTAACCGCTGATCCAACAAGCAGGAAAGCCTATCTTACCTACTGAGCAACACCTTGATAAGAAAATGATACACACAGAGATTGGAGTGGCAAGGCTGCGCCCTGCCCGTCACAATTACCCTGAAATTAATCAATAGCTTCTTTCTGGAAGCCAGCCCAGCACAGTTACACCACCCTGCTCCCTCAAATGATCCCATTAAGGCTAAAAGAGAAAAAAATCATAAGCAACCTTGGAGCAAAGCTGCAGGTAACCCAGAGTTTAGGGAGTTTAGGTTGTGATTCACATTTTCCACATACGTATGTGACGTGTGGAAGGTCACAGAATGAGTCAGTGATAGAGCTGAGAGTCCTGCCTGCCCATCCATAATTTATTAGACGTCTCAAACCTGCTGGGGTATGGGGGGTAAATTTTATAAAACTGATATTTTAATCATGTACCAAGCGATGCTTTAGCCTGAACTGGAAAACAAGAACAAAGGCAGCAGCACCCAGCACTGCCCAGCAGCTCAGAAGGGGAACCAAGGAAGATTTTTGGCCTCCAAGTGAAAAGAAAGTGAGACACAGAGGGCACAAAGTGAAATTTGTCCTGAGAAATCTGATTGAAGCCTAATCCTCTCAAGAGCTGCCTTGGGAAGGGTGGATCCCGCAGAGATGGAAATTCCTTCCTCGACACAGAGCTGGAAGAGGATGGGCTCAGGTGGAAATAATACCTGTGGAATTCTCACCAGAGCTTCCTAAAACAGCTGGATGGAAACACTCCAAAGAACACCCAGATCCTGTCTGGGATTAACAAACTGTTTAGATCACAAGGTGATGAAGAAATTACAGGAATTTTAGGCTGAATTCTCAAACAAACAAATGAAACAGCTCAGGTTTTATAAGTGCTCTTTGGTTCTGCTGTAACCACTAATTTTCATCACTTCAGATGAGTAAAACCACCCTAACAAACAATTTAAATGTTATCCACAGTGCTGCAAGCCAAACAGCTTGTCAAAATATGCCACAAATCCTCATTTTTCTAAAGGAAAAACACTAAATCCTTACAGCTACAAGGAGCAACGCACCCAAGTTTGCCCTATTTTACCAGCACCTGGTTAGCACATTTTGCAGAAATTCAGGATTTATTTAAAAAATCCACTTTAAGGCATCCCACACATTTTCCCCTCAGCTACATCACTGCAGGATTGCTGCAAACTATCTCACAGCCTTTATAGGGAAACAGCACCGTGGCTACAGACTCCACCTCTGAAACTTATGTCAGCTGCTAAATTTAGCCTCCTGCAAATATGCATCCATTCCATCCCTGCAATAAATCCCCCTGCTTTGCCCCTGGGATGAGCCTGATGTGCCTCACAGGGACCACGTCAGGTGTGTCCCACAGCCTTCCCCACCAAGGCCACCTTTGCAGTTAGAGGAGGTAAAGAAACACCTGAGGCACTGTTTTTAGGGGAAATTTTGATTAATTTCTTCAGTTTGGTGTCTCTGAGCCATCCCAAAGGGGTGACAAACCCCATTTTAGGAACCAAGTGAGGTCGCTGGAGGGATGAATTTGTCTCAAACATTTTGTTTTGCTGAAATCCTCGTTGCTAAATAATTCTGAATGGCTTAGGGAGGGTTTAGAGAGATCAGCAATTTAAAGTCCTGTTATTTTGCAGCTTAACTTCTAAATCAAGCAAAATATGCCAAACAGGACAGTCTTGAACCCTGGATTTGCACGTATCCAAGTTGTACAGCTTTTCAAGGACTTTCATGTCCCTATTTATTGATTTATTTTCTGAAGCCTTTTGATTTATTATTATTATTATTATTATATTTACTTTATTGTAATATTTATTTACCAGGAAGTACTAGGTTCTCCCACGTGAAATTTGAATATTTTTATATTTCTCCTTCTATGGCTTCCATAATTTAGGGATCCCATCAAGGCCAGGCCCAGCAGCACTGGGAAGAGCTGCTCCTGCTGAAATTAGGAATGTGATCTTACCTTTCACTTCACATTATTGGAATTTAGTGATTTTTAGTGCAGGGAAATGTTCCCCACGCATAGCAGGGGGCTGGAATAAGAGGGTCTTTAAAGTCCCTTCCAACACAAACCATTCTGGGATTCTCTGAAATCTGAACTGATTGCAGTGACAAACCCTCCCCACCTCACTTTTCTCTGTGTGGAATTAGATTTACTCTCAGCATTAATTTACTTTTTCTGCCTTGATTCCTCCATGTCTGTGGGCACGGAGCGACTGCCAGGGGCAGCTTTATGAAACTACTCCCAATCCTGGTTTTTAAGAGACATTTCCATGATCATCAACTGTTGAGTGGCTGCCAAGATGAAATTGTTCTCAGAGCCACCACGTAAAGGCTCTGGAAAATGGGAAATCGATTCTGTCTCTGGCTGGGAGGATGCGCTCTACCCAGGGAAATGTTCCCCAGTTCCTGCAAAGGGTTTGTCTGGAGAGACAGGGAGAGCAAAATCCCTTTGGACTGGCCTTATTCAATCCTCGACCAGAAAGGGGAGCTGTAGAATTAGGGAATGAAGATAAGGAGAGCAAAACGTTCCATCAAACAACAGCCAGGAGGGGAGAAGCGTCTGAGTGTGGAGGCAAGGAAAGAGGAGAACCTGGATTAAAGGACAGGGTTGGGAGCCAGCACCCCTGAGCTTTATTCCCAGCTCTGTGCAACGTGGAGCCATCACTGTGCCACTTCCAGACCCCACAACTGGGGTCATTCACAACCCCCCTCCCCAAAGGGCAATAAAATCCACTGGTGAGTGAGGGAGGGAGCCTGTGCTGCTTGGAAGGGCTGGAGGATGCTGGAGATGGATAAGGAATGACTGAACATTAGGCCAGGATGTGCATTAATAATTGATGCTATTGTTATTAATGATTTACAGTAGATTTCATCCAGCACATCTATTACTGCATCTCCCCACTCTCACACCTTTTGTGCAACAATATCGGTGTCAGACACGTCCCTCCCAACTCAGCTGGAAGAAAGGCATCAAAAAATGAGCTTTTACAGCAAAAGGAAACCTCTAATTTCAAGCTAATCTACTTCCTCATATATTTTTCTCCATCATTAGACAGGATTGTGAAATACATTTTCACTTCTATTTCTGCAGTGAAGGGGAGGTGGGTCCCAATACCTAATTAAAATGTTGGGCCACCAAATAAACCCAAAGCAATTGCTTGCAACAGATGGGATTTTCTTTGTTGCTGTCTCCGGATGATTAACGAGGAGTAGAGAGACAAGAAAGCAGAACTGAAAAAAAAAAAAAAAAAAAAAAAAAAAAAAAAAAAAAAAAAAAAAAAAAAAAAAAAAAAAGAAGAAAGAAAGAAAAAAGCAGCAAACTGTATTTTATTGACAACATGAATATCCTGGGATTGACAATTCCTAGCATCCTGAACAGTAAAAAAAAAAGAAAAAAAAAAAAATCAGGCAGGCAGGAAAGGAGCCAGGGCTGGGTGCTGGGGTTCCTGGGCACTGATCACAGAGCCTCACTATTCAAGCACTTTGGAATTCTTTTGCCATCTCCTTCTGTTTCTCTCCCTGCTGTCTAGGATCAGGTTGGACCAAAGGTGCTGGAAGAATCAGAGATATAAGAAAGGAAACACGTAAGGGTAAATCCAGGTGAGGTGTCCATGTTTGAGATTTGGGAAGATCAATGTTTAACCCAGCTTTTAAAACCCCAACAGACTGTCATGGACAGAGCAAAATGGGAAGCTGTTCCTGCTCTTCTTCCTGCCCCAGTGAAAGGTGTCCCTGCCCATGCAGGGGGTGGAACGAGATGGGCTTTGAGGTCCCTCCCAACCCGAACCATTCCCTGAGTCAGTGATTTTTTTATTGCAACATCTCCACAGTTCAGCACAGAAATACTGTCTCAACCCTCCCTCCCCTTTTCTTCTGGAGAACGAGGAGGTAAAAATGTGTCAGGAAGGATTGGGCTGCAGCTGATATTGCCTTGGGGAGGGACCTGATTCCTTGTATCCCTTCTCACCCCCTTCTTCTGCCAGACCTATTCCTTCCACCTGCTCCTTCCATCCCGGGAAGGACGAGCTGATCAAACACCCCCAGCGCCCGGTGTGAGGGGAACGCTGCAGCTCAGCTGTACCCTGACACCAGACAACCTCCCTCCGGAGGAGTGTGGAGATCCACACTCAGATACCACCACCCTGCTCCATGCTCTGAGCCTGGCAGTGCTTGCACTGACAAACATCTCCCACCTCCATTTCTTTACACTCTGCAATGTGTCCCCGGCTGCTTCCTGAGAGCACAGGAGCTGTTTGTCATCCCTGCAGGGATTTTGTCGTCCCTGACACGCACAAACTGTGGCACGTTCACGCTCCGACTCTGTCGCGACAGTAACTGATCACACCTACTTTTTAAGCAAACTCAGTTCAAAGCCACAACAGATTTCCTGTGCCTTAAAACACTTATTTTCCCTTATAAGGAAATGCACAATTGCAGATTGTCACTCAACAGAAGATGGGAGTTAAGCAGCGTGGGTCGGGTGGCTCCTTGCGGGATCCAAACTCTCGCACAAACACTCATTTCTATCCCTCCTATTTCTGCAGAGCTGCTGCTTTACCAGGAAAATTTCAACAGAGTTCACTTCTCCATATTATTTTTTTTTTTCAGTCAAAGGGTTTCCAAGTTGTTGTCATTCTCCTGAAAGGCTTATTCAGTGAAGTCACAGTGCAGGAGAAAAAGAACTTAGAGAAAAGAATGCTGCTTTTTTATAGCTAAAATAAAATTACATTGGCTCACCCAGTGCCAGGAGAGACAGAGGCAAATAATCCCACATGGCAGTGGGAGGAGGCATCCTATGGACACTGCTGCACTGTGGCTCTGTGAGAAGCAGTAAATTGTACTTATTCCTACACAGGAGCCTGAAAAACTGTCTCCAAACCAGTTTCATTGCACGAGGGGCTTTGAACCAACACCTGATTCCCATCCTGCCTCCTTAGGAGACTCTGTGTGCCCTGAGCACATCCCGTCTGTCACCCGGCTATTCCTGGCAGCTATTTCCCATCCACAGCCGCGTTCTCACCTGCCCTGGAACAGCGACCTCCAGGACCCCCCAGCCCCACGGCAGAACCTGGACCCCTCACTCCTCACCTTTTTTGGGCGCTGGTGCTGCTGCCGTCCCCTCCGCCGCCTTGGGCTTTTCAAAGGTTTTCTTGGCATCGGCAACTTTAAGCACATTCTCATCCTCCTGACTCTGCCTCCCCTTCCGCTCCTCCGAGCCCCCTCCTCCCGCAGTCCTGCCTCCAGGGAGCAGCTCCGTGCCCGCCGCTGCCCACTGCTCCCTGCCAGCCTTGGCCTCATCGCCGAGGGGCTCCAGCAGCGCCTCCGTCAGCGCCACAGCTTTGCTCATACTCAGAGCCAGGCTCTCCTTGCTGTGGGTCCTGACGGGAGGGGCCGGGGGGGTTCTTTTCGGGATGTAGGAATCGAGTTCATCAGCTTCACCTCCGAGCTGCTCCCTGCTCTCCGGGAGCTGGCTGCTGCTCTGTCTTGAAAGCTTCCCGGTGTCTCTGGCCGCCGAGGGATAATTTGTGACAGCAGGGACCATTCTCTCGAGGCTCTTCACTACCTGCTGGTCTGGCTCAGGCTTCCTGGCCGGATCCTCCTCGCTGGCCTGGCCGTTCTGGCACAGGCCAGGTGTTCCATCGGGCTGGGGGGCGAAGCTCCGCGCCTGCCTCAGGCTCTCGGCTGCCTTGCTGCTGTCCCTGGGGATGTAGGAGACAGGGGTGCCTGCCTCCTGCTTGCTTTGCAGGATGTAATCCATGAGGATGGCGTTGCGCTCAAAGCTGTCGGACCTGACGGGCACAGTCGGCTTGTTCCCCTCCGAGGGGCCCTTGGGGCTCAGTTTGGTCACTTGCCTGCTCTCCACGCTGCTTTCCGAGTCCGAGCGGCTCATCTGCCTCCTCAGGACTCTTTCCAAGGAGTTGAGCCTGCTGAGGCTTGGGCTTGCCACCTTCCCATCCCCTGCGTAGCCCTCCTCAATCAAGGGTAGCGTGTCCTCTGTCTCTTCCCATTCCTCCTCACGTTCTGTTTCTGCCTCCTGGATGAGGCGCCGGTACTCGCTCTCCTCCAGCCTGTAGACCACCGGCCTCACCGTCCTGCCCGTGCCCACCCGTCTGGGCACCACCTCCAGCTCGTACACCTTCGGAGGGGCTTCTCCCTCCCGCCCTCTCCTGCACCCCTTGGACACGGGATGCTCTTCCAGGCACAGCTCCCCTGCCGGCCCCCGCTGCCCTCTCTGCCCGCTGCTGCTCATCTCTGACCTCTTGGCAGGGCCTGTGGTGTCGCCCCGGAGGTCGGGGAGGTCCCCCCGCTCCCGGCTGTGCCCCAGGCCCTCCTGGCTGAGCTGCAGCAGTGGATAATCCTCACACGTCCCTGCGGAGTCTCCCCTGGAAGCTGGGCAGTCTCTCCCCCTCGCCTTACTTGTGTCATCCCGTAAATATCCACAGTACTGCCAGGTGGAGGCTTCCATGGCCGGGAGCTCTGTCACCGTAATTCCTGGTTCCAAATGCTTTGGGACTGTCCAGCCAAGATATTTCCCACCTTGGGTCTCGGCAGGCTTTCAGCACCGCCTCCTCCTCGCTCCGCTCTGGGAGACGGCGGCACTTGGAAGCATCAGAGCCTGGGTCATGTGAACCGGCGTTCCTTGGCCTCACGGCCAGCGGAGAGGAACATCCCATTGGCACCACGGAGCCCGTGCTCTGCCACTGCTGACACCACACCCAGCACGGCTGATGCCACCACGCTGGTGCCTACCCAAACACATCCCACCTGGATAACTGGAAAAACCCCCTCCAGCTGCTAATTTGCTGGTCCATGGCACTTCACAGTCAGGACTTGCTTCCTGGCATCTGCATCCTTCTCCAGGGATTCTCCTCTTTCCCCAACCTGCTCCAGCAACATCTCCCCACAGTCCTGTGCAGCAATCCTGCTTCCCTCCGATTTCGCTGCTTCCAGAAGGATTTACTGCCAGGCTGTCTGGGCAGGATCACCTCTGCCAGCTCCTTGTGGGTTCCAGGGAGAGATGGAAACTCACATCCATGCCCCTGGCATTGTTCCCTCCTCCCTGCCCTGCGCCCGTCGGACGCGGAGTGGCTCCCCCAGTGCTCCTTCCTTGGAAGCAGCACTCAGCTTTGGGCTGTGTCCCAGAGTTTGGAGGAGAGATGCTGCCTGCACAGAGCGCGTGGGGCAGAGCCGGAGCAGCTGGAATGATCTGCAGGAACACGTTATGGCAAAGGGAATTGCTGTGACAGAGAACGGCTGCCCGAGATAAACACGGGAGCCCGACAGCAGCCTCAGACTTTCCCTGCGGAGACTCTGAAACAGAATTTATCAAAAATCCCTATTAACGCTCTGGGCATTTCTCTAAATATCCCCCAAGCAAAGCGTTCCTCCCTTTGGATAGCGCTCCGGAAGGCGGTGGAGCCGGAGAGCTGGAGGGCTCTAATCCGTTTGTACACAGCTGGGATGCCTGGCATTGCAGCGAGCCGCAGCTCCCAGCTCAGCTCCCAGCCCAGCCGCTGCCCCTGCGCTTTGCCTTTTATGGTTCCTCGAGCCGGGAAGCATCCCGAGGCAGGATGCAGGAAAACACCTAGATCATCCCAAAAGAGGTGCCTGCACTGGCATCTCTGTGGTGTTGGGGCTGAGTTACCCCAGTGGCACCAAAGAGTTGGCAAACAGGACCTGGCCCCAGCCCAAAGGCAGCCCCTGAGATTCCATGAGGCTGGAAAATCCCGCAGGGCCTCATCCAGAGACCTCAAGGGCCCAGGCAGCCTCTGAGCACCACAGACACACAGCAGCTGTGTGGGTGACACCTGGAGCACGGTCATGATGCCACCATCTCATCCCATGTCCTTTGTCAGGAGTGAATCCCAGCCAGTGCCGAGGGGAAGGAGTGAGGGATGAGGGTTATCCCAGCCCTTATCGGCCTGGAGCCAGGCAGGCCCCTCGCTGGGACAGTTCTTTATCAGTGAGCGCTGCAGAGCTGCTCTGCACAGACAAAACCCCGTTTGTTTCCACTGGAAGTCTTAAATCCCTGCCGAGGCTGCCCAGGGCAAACACAACCAATTCCCAGCGGGATCAGGGCTGGTGGCCGGGCTCCTGCTGCCCCTGCCAACACCAGCAGCAAGAGAACCTGGCAGCAGCAGTCCTGACAGGTAGAGAAATGCTGAGCAAGGTGTGCTGGCAGGTGCAGGAGTGAGGAATTTCACAGCCAAGTCCCCTCTCCCATGGGATGAACTCACTCAACATGGGCACTGTGACCCGATCAGTAATTCCGGGTGTTCCCCTCGAGCCCTCATGGCAAAACCAAATTCCTTCTGGGCTTCTCACAAATCCTCCTGATTTGGGGATATCGTGGTGCTTTGGGCTTGTCCTGTGTGGGGACTGCAGAGCCAAGGGTTGGTGGGTGAAGGGGCTCAGCCGTGTCCTGGCACTTGCCCTGGGCGTTGTGTCCCATGTTCCAGGGAACTGCTCGGAGCTCTGACACGGCACCAATGCGGTTCTGCTCCTAAACCCTCTGCATAAAAGGAAATGGCAGCTGCTGCAGCATTGCTGCTCCCCGTCCCTCAGACAGAGGGAGGAAGAGACTTTTAGGGAATACGCACCGAGGCCGGAGCAAACCTGACCGGCAGCACAGCTCGGCCCGTGCCCACTGCAGGAGCTGGCTCCTCTGGCCTTGGCAGCACCAACTCACAGCTTCTGCTGAGAAAAACATTTACATTTCCACCTTTGCAGAGGCCAGAGTGGCTGCTCAGCCACGGCCCAGCAGGAATGGACACAGAGGCACCATCCTGGGGCTGCAGGCAGCTGGAGAACCACAGCAGTTTCTCCTCTGCCAGTGTGGAAATGCAGCCACAGCCCCCAGAGTCCTTCCTGTGGCTTCTCTGTGTGCTACAGTCAGCCTCACCCTCCTGCCAAACCTCATCTTCTTACCCAAAACCACCATTGGAGTACCTGCTCACCACCCCAACTCCATGTGGAACTGGGAAATGCTGGCAGGGAACCATCCTCCCATCAGAGGGTCTTTGAGGAGATCAGCTTTGGAGCACCTGCAGCTCCTCCATGGGGGAGAGACGAGGGGCAGCTGCACCCTGCACCTTCCCACCACTCCAGTTCCCAGCCAGGAGGGCACCCAGTGCCAGGCTGCCCCTGCTCATGGCAGCTCCAGGCTCAGGCATCTCCCTTTGGTCAGCCAGGCTATAAATAAACCCTCCCTGGTCGCTGGAGAGAATTTGTGTTGCTCCAGATGTTGCCTGGTTTTGCCATGGCAACATCACAACAGGATGTAACATTTGGCCGTGAGGAACTGCTCCGAAAAGGACCAATTTCCAATCCTAACAAGAACAAAAAAAAACCAGCCAGGGACTCACCGGCAGCCTGGGCTTGCTCCAGCCATTCCACACTCCTGTCTTGTGGCTCCCCATATCCAACTCACACCCACCTTGGAGCTGGGAACAGCTCTGTGGGGAGGCTCCATCTTTGGGAAGCTGAACCGAGCAGGGAGCGACGTCTCCACCAACCCAGCCACGGGATGTGTGAGTTAAATGAGCCAACAGCAATCACTGACCCCACAGCGGTGTTGGGGGAGGGACAGGCTGTGCTCCAGGATCTCAAACAACTGCGGGAAGCTGCTCTTCCCACTGCAGAGCTCTGGGGCTCCCAGCTCAGTGCGAGCTTCCCAGCTCTGAAGAGTTAACCCAGGGGTGTACAAGGACCAAACACCCCCTGCTCCTGCTGCTGTCCCTCCTGTGCCATCGTGTCAGCACATCTGGGAAACTCCAGGGAGGCCTTGTCCCTGTGCCAAGGGCTCCATGCTGGGGTCCTGGATCAGGGCAGGGACAGATCCACTCCAGCTCCTGCAGCAGCACCTGCCCAGGCTGTGCCAGAGCTGCTCCCACACCCAGAGATCCATCCCTGCCCCGGGGATATCCTCAGGTGAAAGAGACCCAAATGCTGCAAACCCACCCCTGGCAGCCCAGGGCAGTGCCCTCCATCCTTGGCAGGTGATTTCCCCAGCCAGGGAGCTGCTGTCCATGCGAGCCCTTGTGGGAGCTCTTGGGCTTCCACACCTGGGATGTGGCTCTGCTGAGGAGAGGAGGAGACCAGCACAGGCCTGTGGGAATTCCACGTTGCTGTGGCAGCATCAAGGCCCTCTCCCAGTCGGGATTTTCCAGGCTCGGCAAGGTGCAGGTGTCACTTTTCTGTGTGCCACTGCTCCACTGCTGACATCCTTTCTGGAAGGTGAGCAGCTTCTCCTGAACCCACTCTGAGATCTCTGAAGAAACCAGGTGGAAAATGACTGATTTCCCTCCTGTTCCTTCAGGAGGATCAGAAAACAGCCAGGACCCAAAAATGAGGGAAGCAGAGCCAGGATAGATGGGGAATGATAACACAGGGCAGGCAGTGGCTCCTGGGATATGTCCCACTCCCTCCTTTTCTTTCCACCTCCTCAGCGCCTGTTCCTTCCCCACCTCCAAACAAAGCTACAAAAATCATTTGTAAAAGGAAAAAAAAAAAAAGTTTATTTTTTTTTCCTCACAAGAAGCACATAAAATATCCAGGACATTTTTTACAAACAAAAGTAAAAAAAAAAAAAAAAAGTGCATCCTGCATCCCTCCCGCGGACATACAGTACAAAAATCCTGCAGATTTCCATATAAAACTGGGATAAGAAATACCAAGGAACAAAGGAACGTTGTTATGGAGTACAGCAATGCACGGGAACAGCTACACATCACTCACCTCCCTCCTCAGGGACTGACCGGGACTGTCCCCACCGTTCCGGCCAGGAGTCGGTGACAGGGCCGGGACAAACCCCCCCGGGAGGTCGGGCCCTGCTGCCACACGGAGCGACACCCCCCGGCCCAAGGGGGAACAACCGGGAACAAGGCGCCGGTTTGTGCATTTCAGGATTTCTGGCAGGACGGGACAGGGTTTGGGTCTGCCGAGCAAAGTGTGGTCGGTGATGGGGATGTGTCCCAGCACACCCCGCCCGCGTTCCGGCAGCGATGCATAGATAAATGGGATAAATGGGATAAATAAATGGGGACACCGGGAGCAGCCACCGGCACCGCGGCTGTCACGGAGCCCTTCGCTTCTGCCATGCCCAGAGCAGAGGGAAGCGGTAGCAGGTGAGCAGGGGACAGGAGGGCAGGACAGGAGGAGGGACGGCCTCACTGCCACCAAAAACACCAAAAGCACCAAAACCTCCCCAGAGAACAGCAAACGGCAGAGTCCAACAGCTCAGCAGATACACAGTGTTTGTAAACTATGAGTAAGGCACTCCATCGTAAGGACACGTACGACACGTGGGGAGGACGAGCACATTAACCTTGTCATGCAACAAACCCGACGGGATGGGGGAGGTTTGGCTACAACCCCCCGGGAATGGCACAGCGGAGCTTCCGGAGCAGCTCCCACCAAGCCGTGTCTGTATCCCGACCAGGCAGGGAGGGAGCCCCGAGCCCAGAGCGAAGCCTGGGGCTGATCCAGCCAGAGCCAGGCGGGAGCAGCAGCAGGGGAAGGCAGAGGGTGCCGAGCTGAGCCCCGGAACGCGGCCGGTTGGACGCGGCAGAACTCGGCAGGCACTCGAGAAACAGCAAGGAAATCAGATGGTCGCTTGTGTCAGTTCAATGAATTTTCAAAATTCCTTCAAAACCATCCCAAGCACCTCTTCCCGCCAGGCAGTGATGGGAAGGAAGGGTCGGGCAGCACAGAGAGAACAGCAACACGTGGGTGGCCCTGGCGAGCCGAGGGTGACAATGACGATGGAATTGTCCCGGGCAGGGGACACGGAGGTTTCCCAGGTGCTGCTCCGACCCTGCGGCACCGAACAGCCCCAGGGCCTCCTGTTTGCCCCTTCCCAAATCCGAATCTGGGTGCAAAGGAGGATAAAGATGATCCAAACACAGGGAATGGATTCGGCCATGGCTCGTGGGGTTTCACCCTGCCCTGAGCACGACCCATGGCTCCTGCAAAACTTCCCTCCTGCAGCAGCTTTTGCTCCACACCAGCTCTCCCGGGCAGAACAAGCGCAAATCAAACTCAGACGCTTTCGGGAGGGACAATTATTCACTGATTGCCTGTCCCTACAATTCCTCACACAAATGAAACATGCAGGATTTTAGGCTTAAGGAGAAAAAGGGAACTCCAGGCATTTAGGCCAGGAAAATGCACAGTTCTTCTGGATTTTCAATCAATACAGTTAGCAGCAGCTGCTGCAGCCTGGGTCAGTCCCACCTCAAAGAGGAGCGTTGTAAGGAAGCCTTTCCATGGAGATTTTAAAATGTGAAAATACTCACACTCACAGCCAGAGTGAGCAAATCCACCTGTGTGACCCCCCCAAATCTACTTCAAAACATCCCCCAAAGGCACAAGGTCTCAGATGGGATCGGGGAGCACATCCCCTGCTCACTTCCCAAGCTCTTCCCTCTGGACTCAGCAAGGGCTCACACAGAGCAGCTCTTGACCAGGCTGGCTGCCAAAAATATTCACAGAAAACGTGCGTTCCCCAGGGAATGAGTGCACTGCTGTGATGCAAGCACCAGCCCTGGCAGGAGGGGTAACACTGGACTGAGAGCACAGACAGTCCCTGGCTGCCCACCTTTCCTCCAACATCCCTCTCCTCAGAGTGTGCCTGCATTTCTGTCTGACTGCAGCAGGATTCCAGCAGGAATCCCCCAGCAGGATTCACCTGGCTCTCACACAGCCCTGTGAGGTCCGGGACAGGCCCAGCCTGGCTCTGGGGCCACTCAGGCTCCTGACACCCACCATGAACAACACCCAGGACTCCCCCAGCAGCTCCCTGGGCACAGGGACAATCCTACAAAACCAACAGCACAACCACAAAGGACACTCTGTCACCTACTGGGGCTCCAGGAGAGCCACCCCTCCTCAGCCACCTCACGTCACCCACAGCACAGTGACACAGGTCCCCAGAGCACCCACGACACCAACACAGCTTCACATCACGAGGGTCCACAGGCAACCACTGGCCAGGCTCTGTCAGCACTGGGACAACACCGACCACCACGACAGCAAAACACCCCAAAGACCACAACACCTGTGACAGCCACACAGCCAGGGTGACATCGGGTCACAGCATCCCCACAGACACAGCTCAGCACCTCGGGGAAGCCTCTGTGTCCGCACTCCTCCAGGCCTTTACAGCTAAGGGAATTCCTTCAAACAACAACAAGAATTCTGGGAAAAGCCTTTTGGATAAAAGCCCCAAACAACAAATCAGGACAAAAAGCCAGCAAGAACAGAGGTAGTGTGCGTGTCACCATTTTAAGGATTTTCCACAAGTGCCCTGCTTAAATCGAGACTTGTGTTTGTTCTGTAAAAAAAAGTCATGAATAATTATTTTGAGTCTTTGAAACAGAATATTTCAGCATTTCAGATATAGATAGATAGAGATACAAATATCTATCCATAACCACACACAAATCCACGTTATTACACTTGGCAAACAGTACTAGGAAGAGCATCCTGCAGGACAACAGGCAAGTCACACACCAAGTCCTCCTCTAAACCATGCAACACATTTTATTTCCCTTGTGCCCTTCACCGTGACCCACTGTGGTTCTTTGCTCCTCTCTTGGAGCACAAGGAGGGGACAAGGAGGGGGCACCAGAGGAGCTGCTGCAAGTCAGATGATAAAACAGCACTGGTGCGATGAATAAATGCTGCAAACCCCCAAAATCCAGCCCCCTCCTCCCCCTGTAAGGCATCAACTTTTGCCCATCCAAAGCGTGTTCTTCAAGTTCCCAGCCAGAGGCTTCACCCCCGGTTTGGAGGCGCCGTCCGCGCTCCTCAGCGGGGGCTCACAGAGCACGGAGCACTCGCTGGACACGGCCTCCTTGGAGTCCGTGATGGTGGACACGTCCACCTCACTGGACAAGTCCTCAGAGGACAAGTTAAGACATCCCAGCTTGGCCAGGGAATTGGACCTTTTCAGGGGTGAGGACACGGTGAGGCCGGCCAGGCGCAGCCTGGTCTCGATCTCCTGCGTGCGCTGCTTCACCAGGCCGGGCTTGCCCCGCACGCTGTGGATGCTGTCGCTGCTGGAGCTCCGCGTCAGGTTGGAGCTGCGGGAGGAGGAGGGGGTGTAGCAGATGGTCTTCAGAAAGTCCTTGGTGAAGCTGCTGGTGTGCTCCAGGCGGCACCCGGCCGGCGTGGAGGTTTTCTGGGAGATCCCCTCCAGGACGCGCTTCACCCCCAGCTTCTCCACGTCGTTCTCAGCGTCTCCGGGCACCAGCGGGGCCGGTGCCAGGAGAGGCACAAGGCCGGGATGGGACATCAAGTCCTCGCTTTCCTCCACGATGCTGGAGTCCACCCTGCCCAGGGGGCTGTCCCGGAGCAGCGCCGAGGCATCCGAGGGCAGGCTCTTGAGGCGCTCCAGCTCTTTGGTGTGCTTCCTGACCAATCCCGCTTTCTGCAGCTGCAGCAGCGATTCCTGGTGCTGCATCAAGTAACTGTTGGCGCTCGGCTTTTCCAAGTCTTTGCTGAACAACAGGTACTTCAGGTCCTTGGTAGGTCTGGGGTCCTTTCTGGCCAGAGACTCTTCCCTCACCGCCTCTGCGTGAAGGAGGCTCCTGTCACAGTGGGAGTTTCTCCTGGGCAGCGGAGTTTTCTCGGGGGTTTTTGGCGCATCTTTCCCTCTCTCCAAAAGGCCACACTGCTGATCCAGTGACCTGCACGTGCTGACCTCCACAGCCCCTGCTCCTGGCGCCAGAGGGAGCGGAGCCTCGTTCTGTTTAGTTCTGCCTGGCTCCTCGGGGGGTGCCCTGCTGGGCAGGTGTTCCATCAGGTGGGAGTGCAGGTGGGACAGGAGCGGGGGCTGGGTGCAGATGGTGCTGCTGCGCCGTGCGGCGCCGAGCCTCTCGCACTGCTCCCCGAAGGAGTCGGGGGCCAATCCCGCTGAGGAGTACATGCAGTCAGTGCAGGACTGGTAGGAAGGCTTCACCTTGCTGAGGATCCCGAACACGGCATCGTGCTGCAGGAGAGAAAACAGGGACAGATCAACGAGCACGGAACAGACACCGGCGCAGCCCAGAAGGTGTGGGACAGCCAAAGAGATCTGGAACAAAGCCCATTTCCACCTCAGGCCCTGCAGCAGGAACTAAAGCCACGTGCTTTCCCAGCAGACAGTGTCTCCAAGGAATACCTACCGTGCCAAGCGAGGGTCATGCAAGCGAGCTGCCCACAGCACTTTACAGGGCACTCACTGGGCACTCTCTGGCATCTACATCCACAGCTCGGGCAAGCAAAGCCCTGGTCAGAAGCGCCTCGAAAGGGGAGAAGCTCATCATGGAATGAAAGGCTTTATCCAAGTCAAATGAAACTGGGCTATGAGGATGAGAAGAGCAGTTTCACTTGCAGCAGAGTCAGCCATGCCAATCACCTCCATCTCACCTCCATACGCACCTCAAAATCCTCTGGGCAACTCCTTTTGCTGTTGTTGTTATTCAAGTTCTCCCTATTGAGCCTGCTCTCCTCCTTGTGCATGGACAATCGCCGCTTCCACTTTTCCATGGGATTTTCCTCCCTGACACCATCCTCCCCTGGCTCCCCAAGGACCATCCTTCCCTTCCTGGGGCTGAAGTCCAGTTTCTTCTTCGCCTCTTTCTCACAGAAGCCGCCCAGCTCTGCCAGTGGCTCCGCTCTCTCCGGGGCCTTTCCCGTCTCCAGCAGCCTCCCCTGGGACAGTGCAGACGGAGGCTGTGCCACCAGGGCATCCCGCTCCAGCTGCTCCATGTGGAAGAAGCCCTCCCTGTCCCCGGGAATCTTGTTCTCCAGCAGCGTGTCCGAGAGGCGGCGGAAGCAGTAGTGGAAGCCCACGGAGCCGTCGGAGCCGGCGCGGTTGTCCAGGTAGGCTGACTGGGAAGGCATGTCCAGGTCAGCCAGGCGGTTTTCCAGGTCGATGTCCAAGCTCTCCAGTAGGAAGTCTCCTGACCCTGTGGTGCCATCCGTGTTCTGGGGTAGGTTGCTCTCTGCCTGCTGCTTCCACAGTTTATTGTGGCGCTGCTTGCTGGGGAGAGGACAAGGACACGAGTGACTGCCCTGCAGGATGCCCAGTGCCAGGAGCTTCCTTCCATCTCCATAGCCCAGAATCCAAGGGCTGGGCCCAGACCTGAGATCCCACTTGGACAAACCACCTTCAGCACTGGGATGTTTTCCCCCCACCTGCCCATTCCAGAGCAGTGCCCTGAGTGCAGCCATGGTGGGATCAGACCGTGAGAGATCCCTCAGGGCACAGAAACCCCCTCAGAGCACAACACCCCAAACTGACCCCTCTGCATGTCCCGTGGCACAGCTCCTGCTGAACCAGGGGACAGAATTCTCTCCTCTATCCTTAGAAGATAAATACTACAGCCCTTGCAGTGACAGAGCCCTGGGGCTGGCACAGAACCACGAACGCTTTGCCTCCGGAACGGCCCGAGCTCAGTTCTGCCTCATAAAACAAGAACAATGCTGTGCTGAGCAGCACTGGCTGCTGAGAAATCCAAACGTGCTTCCCAAGCACGGAGAAACCCTCACTGAATTACACCAGAGCAGCTCTCCCAGCTAATTTCCATGCAGGGTGCCTGGCACAGGGAAGGTTCAGGAAAAGCACGACTGACCCAGGATTCTGCCTGTGCCCTTCTAAAGGGACCCTTCAGGCTACACCCCTCACACATCTGTGGGCACGACACCGACAGAGCCCCAGCAATCCTTTGTGATGTTATCCACAACCAGCTCCTTTCCCTCCCACTCCTCCCAAGCCTTACCTGGCATCCAAAATGCCCTCGTACTCCAGCAGCTGCCGCATGAAGCCGGCGTTGGGCCGCGTGATGCTGCGCTTCTGCTTCACGTAGTTGTAGGCCTTTTCCAGGGACCAGCCGAACTCCTTCATGGCGTAGGCGATGACGGTGGACGCGGAGCGGCTGACGCCCATCTTGCAGTGCACCAGGCACTTGGAGTGGTTCTTCCTGCAGGAGGGCAAACAGGAGAATAAATCCCATGCCAGCGGTTATGGGTCTGTCACGGCCTCACCGCAGGAGGGACAGCGCTCTCTGCTCTGCCCACCCCACGTCACAGCTCTGGAGGGGAGGAATGCTTGGGATTGTGAGGGCCAGGAGAAGAATCCCTCTCTGGAAAAGCTGGGAGTTAGAGATGGGCAGCCTCACGAATTTCAGAGACCACCATGAAGCCTCCTGCCTCCATCCAAGTCTTTGGATACTGGGATCACTGGGAAAAGGTTGAGTGTAGAGGTTTGGTGGGCTCTGCCTGCAGAGACAGCTGGGGCAGGTCCAGAACTTCTCCAGAAGAGGAAACATCCTCATTTCCTTTCGGAAGCAAAACAAAGTAGTAAAATAACTGCTGGGCTAGGAACAGGTTAATGCCAGTCCAGGAAGGGACAGGGCATGAGGGAGCTCTGGGAACACAGAATGATGATGCCAAGGCTCTGCAGTTTGTGTGGCTTCGTGAGGGCCCAGGATGAGACACTGGGAGCTGGGATGTGCCCTCCCCCAGGGCCAGGTGTCCCAGCACTCACTTGGCCTTGTTGATGAAGTGATAAGCCTCGTTCCAGTGTGCCAGCAGGTCTGTGGTCTCCTCGTCGTACACCCGGATGTTGTGATAGGCGAAGAGGCCTGGGAAGAAGTTGTCGATTTCCCGGGTGACGTTCAGGATGTAGTCAATGCTGTGGGCACCACGAGAGACACCCTGAGCTGCCAGGCACTGAGGGACACTGTGAATCCATGGAATCCAACCCAACACGAGCTGTAAGGTTTGACCTACAGCCCTAACCCTAAACCCCCATACAGCCGGTGACACAGGGCACACAGGAGGCTGTTCTGCCACCTCTCACTGCCAGCACATCCAAGTGTCCAAACAGCCTGCGCACAGGAGGGAGAAGTTTATTTTATCCCATTTATTGTCTCTGAGTCTGTGTAACCCAACCAGGAACTCCTCGCTGTGCCACCCAGCTCTAGGGATGCAGAAAGAACTGAATCATCTGGGAACACAACCCAGGAATCACCATCTCCAGCTGCAATCCCACCCCTTCCCCTTCTTTCTGACCAAAACCATGAGAGTCACATGTTAACTCCTGATTCCTGCCAAGTGTCACAGTAGGAATAACAATGTACTCAAGAATGAATGTCCAGATTGATTTATCACCTCCTATCACTGAGAAAAATCAAGGACACAGGATATTTGTCTCAGAATTTGTCCAGCTTTGCCTTTGGACACTGCATATCCCAAGGCAAGACATCATCATTAACACTCTGTTTGACTTCCTTGTCCCAAGATGTGCAGACATCTGCTCCCAAGGACTTCAAATGAAACATTTTCAGCTGTGCTGAAATTGTGAAGAATTTCACTTCCTCACATCAAGTTTGGTGCAAGCCTTGAGCAAGCAGCAAATATTTATAGGCAGAATTCTCCCTGATCCAAAAAGTGTGGCAGGGAATGGAGACAAGCAGCACTGTGGGGATGGAAGAGACACCTGGAGCTACCTGTCCAGGTGAGAGGAGTTTGCTCATCCACAGGCAGCTCTGCTCCATCTGAATGGAGATTTTTCCTTAGTGCTGCAAGCTTTGCTCCTCTGCAGCCTGCAGGAATTCACACCTGGCACAGCACTGGGAACACTGGGGGATGGAGATCCTGATGGACCTCATGAAAAGTTTTTGTTATTTTCACTCTGTGCTGGTGATAAAAGTGAGGTTGGAGAGATTTCTCCCCAGAGCTGCTGGTGGGAAGTTACCCCCTGGCTGAGAATGGGCCCCAAATCATCTCTAGAGCCTACAAATGTCCTCTCCAGAGTGCTGGGGGAATTGCAGGCACACAGTGGAGGGTTTGGAGCCTGGCAGGAGCAGTACTCACCCCGAGCCCTGCAGCTCCTCCAGGTTGGAAGCGTTCCACTCGGATCCCTGCAACAGCCACAAACACACATTTCCAAGGGACTTCAGAACAGCCTTTTTCCCCAAGGTTCTGCAGCCCCCCAGCCCCAGTCATCCTCCTGAGCTGATTGGAATGCTGGGAGCAGCCTTTGAGACAGGAACAGGGCATTGATATCCTGTCCTGAGCAGGCAGGGACCTGCTGAAGGAGGGACCAGGGCACAACTCACCCACAGAGTTAGTTCTAGGCCAGGGTGTGACTGAGCTCATCCCAAATCACTGCCCTTGGCCACTCTGGATTTTTAAACACAGGGAGAAATAGCTCAGGGAAACAAAGTGAATACACCTGTGATCCCAGACATGCCACACATGAGAAGTGAGGCAAATCCTGAAAGCTCTGGGGGTGGTTACACCTTGGATTCCCCCCAGATCTTCACAAGAGAAAGCTTTAAACTGTTAAAAGGCAGATTTTGCCTTGAAACACGAGCACTTCCTCTGACTCTCTCCAGAACAACAACAAAAAGATCCAACAGGCACAAATTGCTCATCTCTGGGAAGTCTTTGTTCCAGAGGCAGAGCCTGGTTTTGCCTGGAGTACCATCTAGTGGCAAAGCATTGGACACAGCACAGCAGAGCTCTGCTGGAGCTCCTGCCACTCACCAGGTACAAATGATCAAAAATCAGGGATGGTTTGTCCATCTGACCCAGGATCAGCAGCATTTCATTGTCTATAAATTCCTTGAATTCCTTCAAGTTGCAGTTCATGTGTTTCTCCAGCTCGTTTCGGATCTGCAGAGCAAACACAAAGGATGGCACTGGAATCTTGGTGTCCAACAGAAACATCTCTGGGCACTTCCCTGCAGAACACTTTTCACCTTCTCATTAAAAAACAGCAACAAGGACTCAGCCTTCTGGAGACCAGGAATTTCAGTATGTGGCATCTCTCCAATTATCCCAGAATGGCTTTTGTGGGAAGGGACCTTAAAGCTCACTTTGTTCCACACCTTCCACTATCTCAGGTTGCTCCAAGCCCTGTCCAGATTGGTCTCAGACATTTCCAGGGATTCCAGCTTCTCTGGAAATTCCATCCCAGCCCCTCACTAGGAAGGATTCCTTCCCAATATCCCATCTATCCCTGCCCTCTGGCAATTTAAAACCACTGTCCCTTGCCCTGGCATCCTAAATCCCTAAACTAAGAAGCTGTAAATAAAGTTTCAGATAACATCTGATGGGGGAAAAAAGTATTTTGGTGCACCTGCTCCTTAAAAATAATAATTTGAGAGATAAAAAAGCAGAGCTTGTCTGCAGCAGGAGTGAGGAATACGTCCACAGACAGACACGTTCTCAGCTTCCTCCTACCACTTTCATGTTAATAACCTCCCTTAAAAACCAAAAACCCATCCCAAAAAGAACCATTCCCACTCTGATCACGTCTGCACTGTGGGTGGATGGATTACACCAGCCTGGGGGACAGATCCAAACAAGCTCTAGCTTTGATTTGTGATTTTCCATCCATAAACTCACCAGCAAAATGCTGTCTGCAAGGTCCTCTGACATTTGTCCAAGAAAAAAAAGGAAATAAAACCTTAAAATTTAACTTGAAAGTCACACAGTTGTCACTGAGGTCCTGAAAGACAGTTCTGATGCTGCGATTATCCTGATTTCTCAGGAGGGAGGTGCAGCAAAGCCAGAGCAGAACCTTTACAAAATGGTTGAAGTGCACATTCCAAAGCCAGGGACACCCAGGCATATGGTGCCTGCTCACCACTCTCTAGAGAGGGAGTCTGGCAGGAAGAATAAGGGTGAGAATTTTTTATATTTACCTCCTTGGAAGTCACATTTTCCAGGTCTTTGCTGGTCATGATGCTCCGGAGCTTGGCTTTAATGAGCCGCTCGGTTCGTTCCCTTTCCGTCGGCCTGGGAAGGAACAGGAATAGGAGAGGATGATCCCAGGCTGGCAGCACGTGCACAGCACTGAGGAGTGTGGGGAAAGGCTTGTGTTAAAGGGAATTTTTATGAGAATAAGGGAAAAAAAAAAAAAAGCAGCTTGTTGGTGCTCATAGGCTGTATCACAAGCTAAAGCTTCAGGTCTGATCATTTCACACAAATTCGCTTTTGTTGCTTTTGCAACCCCACAAATGAACCAGGCCAGGAAGAACAGGGAGAAGGGGAAATTTCCTTCACGAGTCAAGCAAACTTCCCCAAACAAAATGCTGCACTGACTTGTCAACAAAGAGGGCTGGGGAGTCGGGGCGGGTGGACTCCAGGTCCTGCATGGCGTTCCACTCGTTGATGCAGCTCTGGTCCGAGCTGATGCAGCTCTCGTAGTAGGTGGCCCACACCAAGGCCACCCCCCCTGGGAAGTAGTTGTATCTTCTGGCAACTTCACAGGCTTTGTGGAGGATCTGTAAAGCAGACCTGCAGGGTGGGAGAAGAGATTTGGGCAGCTGTGAGCAGACAAAGCAGGAGCTGAGAGAGTTTCACAGAGGAAAAGTGATTTTCAGCATTAGCTGTTGCAGTTTGCTCTTGGAAAGCAGGAAATTTATGGTGTCAGAGCTCAAAGAGGCACAAACTGCACCTTGGGGGCTTCTCACAGCGGGGCTGAGGCAGGGGCTGGAATCCTCTCCTAATTATCAGAGAAGAAGGAGGCACAAGTCGCTCTGGGATCTAATCATTAACCAATTTGTGCAGCCAAAGGAAGATAAAGAACAGGGACAATTTTCCAACCACCTCCAGCAAGGAGCCTGATGCATATTTACCAGCATTCCTGGCCCCTGACAGGCTCCAGGGACAAGGCCCAGATTGGGTCATTTGTTTTTGCAAATCCTAACATGACTTTTTCCTTCCTTCCCTCCTCAATTTTTCCTTTCTTTAAGGCTCTACTCCGAAGTTGTTGCACTGAACACATCAACCACATCCAAGGCTGGAAACAGGAGGGGCCAAATTTAAAACTGACAGGAACAGCAGTTTTGTTTGTTTCTGTACCAAACCATCCCTAGCACAACATCCTTCTCCACATCTGTATCTCTTCCCTAGGAGATGCTGCAGGGACAGGGATCTCTCCAGGCTCCAAGAGGAGACAGCACTGCCCAGGCAGAGGGAGATGCAGTTCCATGTGGAGCAGCCTCTTCAGGGAGAAATTTGCTGGCTCAGCCACCTCTGCTTCAGGGGTTTGGAATTCCTGCACAGGGGAGGGGTGGCAGGAGCTGGAAGGTGAATGGGCACCTGGGGCTGCAGGAACCCCAGGAATGGGCAGGACACAGGGAATGCCACAGGCTGGCAGTGGGCCCTGAACCTCCTCTGCCAGCCAGTGAGAGAAACATGCAGAGAAAGGAAATTCCTGATTTGCAGCTCCAGGAATTCGAGCTCATCTTTCATATTTATTCATCTCCCTGGTGCCAATTTCCCCATGCAGAAGGACACAGAGCTGCTCTGAACTATATCCACTGTGGAGAAGGCTAAAATGCAGCTCATTTTTTTAAAATTTACTGACAGAAAGAGGAGTTTCTCCCTGAGCCCAGCCCCTCACGTACCACATGGCTTGCACTGACACAGGTTTGAAGATGTGCATCCTCCCTGCAGTGCTCACGCTGAAGCCACTGATGGAGAGAGGGAAAATTGAGTCAAAACCTGTTTTTCTCTGCACCCCAACCTGCCCTCTACAAACAGCTACTGCACTGGGTCACTCATAGGCCAAAAGAATCAGGATGAGAATTTCTCTCACTGATTTTCCAACCTCCCAAGTAAGAATGGCAAGAGGCTGCCAGGAATGAGAGCTCCAGTCCTCAGTGGGGTTTCAGAGCATTCCCTGGAACCATGGGAGCAGAGTGAGGGCAGCAAGACAAGAACTCACTGTTTGAATAAGAGGACTCTGCAGCCATGAATCCAAAATGGGCACTTCATTTGCAAGGTGCTGGAGAATCTCTCCTAGAGCAGCCCCCAGGTAGGGAAGGACATTCCCAATTATCCTTTTAATGTGGTTTCTTACCCATCCCCATCCAGATGGATTTTAGTATCACTCCACAGGCGAAGAACCATTCCTATAGTGCAGCTTTTACTGGAAGAGAGATGGTGAGACAGGAAGTTAAATATAGGCCACGATGTGGTCATGCCAATAGCCTAAATTATTAATACTCTTTAATTTTTAAAATCCTCAAGCCTTGCTCTAACAATCCCTCGTAATATTTTAGGCCATCAAATAAAACTGGAAGCTGGAGTCTGAAGGTCTGACAAGGTGATAACTTGTGGTAATTGCTCCATGGGATCACTCTAACAGGTGGAACAGATGAAAATGGATTTTAGGGGTTTATCTGACCCAAAAGAACACTTTCAATTCAGACAGGCAATCTGGCAAGAAAACCCTGCTATAGTGAAGGCCAGGAACTTCCAGCTGTAAATAATTAAGCTACTGAGATATTCAGGTTTTAAAGGAAAATTGGGATGCAGACAGCAACAAAAATCCATCCTTCCCCTTGCCTCATGTCAATAATCACCAGGAGCAAATTAATGTTTCAGAGTGGGGGTGACATGGCAAAATTCCCTTGCTGTGGCACACCAAGGGAATGCCACATGGGAATTTCAGAACAGAACAGAGCCAGCATCAAAGCCAATGACAATAATCTGATGAGGAAGGAATGGCTGGGAGCTTTCCTATAGATCCCTCTGCTGTGCAAATCTTCCCTTCCCACTTTCTAGAGGAAACCACCACTAAGGTTTTCCAGAATTAAACAAAACTCACTGAGGCTTCACCACAAGGACAGGGCAGCTGGTTAAATCCTGGGAGAACACACACAACACACTGGCAGCTCCAGCCTCTGACTCCAGCTCTGCCAAACCAGCCCCTTCTCCCTGAGCCAAGAGCTTTTCTGCCTTGGTTTACTCACCAGAACTGGAATAATCTGAGAGGGGCTGGATAACAAAATATTTCACTTGCTTTTCCAAATACTGTGTGCTCTTATCAGTCAGACAAAAGGAACAGCTCGTTGCTGACACAGCTGTTTGTTGGTTTTGGAGCTACTTCTGCAGTATTGTTTTTTGACGTTATTTGGCAACAAAGCTACTCCCCAAAAGCAGCTCCATTGCTTCATTCCATCAACACACTGGAGTCTGGGGGAGAGAATGAGTTCCACTTTTGTAAATGTGTCTGCAAGAGCATTTTGCAGGGAGCAGGCAGCAAACTCCCACTGGTGAGGTGGATGCCACAGCCTTTGACTCTATGGAGACTGAAAACTTTCTCGAATCAAAATGTCAGAAAACTGAGCCCCGTGTCCTTTCTCTTGCTGGAATCTGCAGACGCAGGTAACCCAGCTGCTGGGGGACAGTTTGGTGCTGCCAGAGAGCCCATGCTGCCTGGTTGGCAGCTCAGACCTACCTCTCCTTGCTGGAGAAGTCCACTCCCAGCAGGATGTTCTCCTCGGTGTCCTGCCGCCCGTTGCTGTACACCACCACCATGTAGCGCACGCGGTCAGTCCACACGCTCTCCAGACGCACGGCCTGCAAACCACCTCTGCCTCATTAGTGCTGCCACTGCTGCACGAGGCTTTCAGAGCTCTGATTGTGCCCCAAAGCTTGATTTAGTGCAGGATGGAGGATACAGCAAGGCTTGCTGTCATTTTGGTGAGGGGGACAGCAGCTGGGATTACCTGCTCCGGTTTGGGGAAACACTACAAAATGTAACCCAAAGGTTTGTTCGGAAGTTTCGAGCAGGAAGTGTAAAAACATTGCTCATGCACTGAGCTGAAAACAGGCAAGCTCAGAGGATTCTCCCACTCTCAAACCTTCACTGAAATAGCTCAGTCCTGCAGGAGGCACAACTGGCATCGACTTCTCTGCAGAGCAGTGACTTCTACAGCAGATTTTTATCTGCAGATTTCTTCAAAAGAAAGCCCAGCCCAGCTGATGCAATTTCAAGGCTGATTTAAAAGTGTCCAAGAGTAAGGTCAGCAAGGTCCTGCCTCTCCTCCTGTATTAGTGTTTATCAGCTGGATGGAAAATGAAATCTAACAAAACAACACATTTCAGGCAGAGCAGTTCCCTGACCCAACTCACACCTGGAGACAAGGATCAGGGCAAAAGGAGTGGTGAGGAAAATGGGGTAGGGCTGGAAACCACCACAGAGTTAAGGCAGCTCTGAAATCTAGGATTTGCCAATGCTTTTCCTGCTCCTCTACAGATCTGCTGCAAACACTTCCAACAGAAATGAGAGCAGGAAAATGCACCTGTCCTTACCAGTTTGATCCTGTCCTCACAGCGCAGAAGGTTGATCATCACCTGGAGGTGCTGGGGCAAGTCACCTGCACAGAAAGCAGAGCAATCATCAGAAAGGGGCTCCTGCTGCACTAGGAATCAACAGAGCCTTGACCTTTAAAGGAATTGGATGTTTCTAAGCCAAAAAATACTAATTAATGGAGGTCAATTAACTTTGCTGTCCCAGAGAGCACTAAGGGCAGTAAGATTCTTCAATGGGCATTCCCTGGATGGGTGAGAACCCAATCTGGCAGTATTTGGAAGCCACCAAATCAATTGAAACCACCTGTGCCTGGCACAAGTGAGGATTCTCTCCCTGTCACAGCACCCTAGAGAGGACAGAAGGGTTTGGCCTTTCTGAGGCCAAAGGTGAGAAAGAGGAAGAGGAAAAACTCTGATTAAAAAAAACAGGAACATAGGAGGAAAGAACAACTGTGAGCTGTGAATCACCCCCAGCATGGTGGGATCAGCCCCACCAGCCCTACAGAGGGTGTGACTGAGCACCAGTGACCTCCAGAGGGAAGGGCTGCAGGAATGGCCTGGTTTGGGTGATGGAGCCCTTCTGTCTCCAAGTTCTGCTCATGCACTAACTCCCTTCAGCTCCAGACCTGTGGGTACATTTCTGTTTGGGGAAAGCAGACGAAAGGAACAAGGAATCTACAGGAAAACAAACCAAGTTCCCATCTAATAACTCAGTAATGCACTCATAACTTTCCATGCGAGATAAAATTCCTTCCGTAGGCTGTTTGCTGGGTATATGGAATTGCTGACAGTTAAGGAAACCCAAAGCCAAGCTTGGCATTCAAACACCCCCTTTGTGCTGGAGTGTTTGCTAAGCAGCACCACACAGTACCACACTGTGCCTTTCCCACAGGCTCCTGCTCTCAAAATGCTCCAAAATCCCAGTTCCTCTTGCCCAGTACCCACCTATTCCCAAACTGCCAAAGGCAGAGGGCATAAACACTGGGGAAGCAGAATCAACTTCCCTGGATGCCCTTATCTGCATCCAAATCTGTATGCACACTCACCACACCACTCCTATTTCTTCCCACCAGTTGGCAACTGGAAGGGACTGGGGGCAAGCAGGGCAGTCTGTTCTTAAACCATGATAAACTCCAACAGATTGTGGTGAGCTGACAGGAAAGGGGGTTTTCCTGAAACCAGGATATGAGGAGCTAACAAATGTACTTCTATCCAGATACCCAAACACTGATCAAACATCCTGTACTCTGACCAGCAACATCCAAACAAAACCAGTAACAGGAACTTTCAAAGCAAAAAGTCCCAAGTTTCAGATTACTGGAGGCTGGGAGAGCCTCTGGAGAAAAGTCCAGGACATCCACAAGTGCCCAAGGGGTGCTGAGCTCTGTGACTCAGCCCTACAACTTTTCCTCCCCACAGGCCA
This sequence comes from Rhadina sibilatrix, assembly GCA_013400275.1. Lineage (NCBI taxonomy): Eukaryota > Metazoa > Chordata > Aves > Passeriformes > Phylloscopidae > Rhadina > Rhadina sibilatrix. The sequence goes on from VWYO01010735.1 coordinate 151,632, forward strand.
AAGGGGAGGCAAAGATTAACTCACTGAAGCACAAGTGACATTTCCTCCTCTGTGGCTGGGGAAAATAAGGAGAGATAATCCACCCAGCCCTTCTGGCTGCACAGGCTTCCTTGCATAAAGAGAGCCATACAAAATGCCATGATTTTCACAGAGAATAAGTTTCTACTCCAGTCACAGTTCCAAGAGAATGATAAAAGTTTAAACCAAAACTCAATGATCCCAAGAAAAAACTCAGTAATTTGAATGTGGGCTGAAAGCCTGGGTTTGTTCAGCAGGTTGTACAAGGCTCACCAGGACAACCTGGGGAGTCACCCACCTGTGCCATCAGCCTGTCCCCTTGGATGGGAGGGAAAAGGGATATCCAGAGGGGATTGAATCCATTACCTGCATGTTTGTGGGGATGCTGGAGGCTTCGCTGGCCCTGGGAGCTGTTTCCTTGCTGTAAGAAAAGGGCTGCACCTTTCACCATGAAAAAGCTCTCGCTGAGGCTGGGAAAAAAAAAAAAAAATCACACAGGAGTCAGCTGTAAGGAAAGAGCAGCAAAATGTGCACATCTGGGAAAGGAAGGGCTTTCCTCACTAAAATAGTAGGATTTTGCTACAGCCACTTCACAGCGTGACTCTGGGATTATTCACGGATTAATCATCTGTCATTTTCCACCACTGTTTTATTACTTGGCCCCTGCAGGAGATACTTGCCTGAGCTGTCATGGGCTGGAAATGACTTTATCACTTGATTATGGAATCCTGCAACTTAAAAGAGGCACAGGGTTGGACTTTTTACAGGCTGAGACCTGCAATGGACTGGAGAGCAGGTTCCGAGCCCATCACTTCCTGCTGATTGCAGTTCTTGACATTTCTTTGGAATGCAAAAACAAGAACCTGCAACTGTGTGGATTTAAAGAGGAAGGGAGATGGAACCTGCACATCCCAAGGGAAAAGACACAGCCCTGGACCCTCAGGAATAAACAACCAGCACAAGAGCAGAGGTTTGGGTCTGCTGTGCCTGGATCAGCACCTGGGGATACAGAGTCTGTATCTGTGTCATTTGTCCAGAGGGAAATGACACCCAGGGCTGGAACAGAAGGGAGGAGAAGGCAGAGCAGCACCGGCACAGCCGGATTTCACCACTCCTGGACACACACGAGAACCTCGGAAATTGTTCAGAAGCAGCTCTGGTCAGAAGCAGTGAAGTTGCATTTCCCACATGGCTGGAAATCCCTGTCTCCTGAGGTACCTTTCAGCTGCACAGGAATTGCTTGGGATGTGTTTCCTCCACTCCCCAAACAGCACAAGAGCCATTTGTTGTTCCAAAGCCCAATTTTCCGCCGCCCCAACGCTCGCAGCCATAGATCAGCATTAATTACTGTCTGCATCTACCAAACAGAAATGCTCCATTATGAGACTGAGCCACACAGGAGTTACTTATGCTCCAGCAAATGATCCCACTGGAGTTACTACTCCCAGTGCTCATCTGTTCCATATTTTATCCATGGTCTTTGCCTTGGGGCAGGAGTGAGCGTTAATGCTCCCAATGCTCTGTTCCACCTCAGCATTTTTGTGAGGAGAGACATGGAATTCATGTCATTTCAGATTTTCTAATCTCTAAAGAACACAGCCCAAGTTCCCAAGCAAAGCTTCCTCCTCTTTCAACTGAATTTCAAGAATTCCCCAGAAAAATCTGGATCAGGTTTAAATTCGAGATTTCAGTTGCTTTTAGAAAGTGAACTAAAACTTTTGCCTGAATTCCAGGCTCCACAAGATCAATAAAACACAGCAGGAGAAGCGCACTCTGATTCCAACAATTCTCCACTTCCATTCCCACAGGATTCCAGCACTCCCTCCTCACCTCACTGGCTGTGTCTGAGCAGGATCCGAGCTCAGCCTGGCTCGGGATAATGGCAGCAAATGGGAATGTGGCTCCTTCCAGGAGCCAGCCAGGAAGAGCCTTGTTTCCTTCTCACCCCAGACCTCACAGGAAAGCGTTAATAAAGGCCAGAAGTGACACAAAGGCAGCGACCCCCACACAATGTATGGGATACTCAGCACTCACAAGAGGCAGGGAATGCTTAGATCATGCACAAGGAGATAATTCACAGCATTCCCATCCTGAGAATTTGGGGGGAAATTTCTTTGGGAAAGCAAAAAACAAACCAATCCTGAAATAGGATATTTTACTTCAGCATTTTACCCCAAAAGATCTTTGCTCTCAAAGTACTGACTAGGATTTCTACAGCAGGAAAAACCTTGGAAAAACCAGAGCTCCTTCCCTGAAGTTATCAGGATCTCCTGCTCTGATGATACATCTTGACAGATGTTCTCCTCTCCTGCAGTCAGGAAATCTGTGACAATAAAGCAGAATATTCCCAGTTGCAGGCAAAAGGGAAAGCTGTGCTGCTGGAGCAGCAAGTGGTCCAGGAAAAGGACAACTCACATAGCAAAATTTTTGCTCCCGTGTATCCATGTGAGTGGAAATGAACCGGAAAGCAAAGCCAGGAGCCTGCTGAGAGCAAGGTTTCCATTTCCACTGAAATCCCCATTCCTACCCTGCACAAACCCTCCCGCACCTCCAGCATTCCCCATCTCCACACCAGCTCCAGTTTCCATGTGCCCAGCATGGTTCGGAACACACAAAACATACCCAAACGTCTCTATGCTCATAGTTTACACCACATTGTAACAACAACATTACCCAACCCCAGCCCTTATCTCCGCTCTGCGCTCTGCCACTTCACACAACTGCTCCGGACACAGCTGAGTGAGAAAGGCAAGGCACAATTCCCTTTTAAATCCTGCAATTCCTGTAAACAACTAAAACTCGGAGCTTTTTTTTTTTTAAAGTCCCTCCTAATGAACACCCAAATCCTGGCGCCAAAGGACGTCCCCAACCTCTGCCCCTCGGCAGGGGTGACAGATGCCCCAAAGCACAACTCCGTGGCTCATACATACTAATTCGGGCTGCTTTTCTTTGCACAGCCGCAGCATCGTGGTGGCCCCAGCGTCAGACAGAAGTCAGGGAGTTCGAAAAGATTCATAACCAGCTGGAAAACTCACATCCTTTTGCTTCTAAACCCATAAAAAACAGCAGAAGGCAAAGAAAAGGTCAAGCGTATTTTCTGTGCGGAGCAGAGGAATCGCGGCTGCCGATGCTCCCCGGGAACTGGATGGCTTTTAGGGAACACTGTGTCTTCCACTGATATCCTGGCTTGAAAAAGCACTTGTCCCACCACATCCTGATGAAAGAGGGCCATTCAAGAGGGGAAACAACCAGCTGAGGCTCGGCTAATCGTTTCCCTCCTCCAGACTTGTTTGTTTGTTTGCTTCCCCACCTCGTGCTCCGGAGGCTCCTATCAGCACCCACACAGCCCCTGGCTGCGGGAAGTCCATATTCCCTGGGAGGGACAGGACTAGAGGAAAAGCATCCTATGGACTGATGCCTGTTCATTCCTTTACAGTTAAAGCAATGCTTGAATATAGACACAGGAAATTAAAATGGCCCTTCTCTCACTGTACAGCTCCCCTGTTGGATTTTCAGAGCCATTCCTGAGTTCCTGAGCTCTGGCTGGACAAGGAGCCTCTCAGGTGCTCGGTGTTTGTGTGTTGGGGGCTGGCTGGCACTGAATTCCCTGAAGATTTGTTCCTCACAAGCCCCAATTCTTTCTGCAGGCACGCACCATAAGGCCACGCTGGTCCCACCAGCCTGACCAGGGGCAGAAGGAGCTCTCTGTGCAGTCCTCAGCCAGTTTTCACCCAGTTTGACTGGCACACACCACAGAAACCACCCAATCCCTGCATGCCCTTCCAGGAATCCTGACCAGCACAACTTCTCTACAAGGAGTCTCTTCAGGCTCTCGAATAAACACAGAGCCCACGAGTTTTGTCACAGTCCCAGGACCCTGATGCTCCAATACAGCTGCAGACCAGTTCTCCTCCCACTCCCTGACCTCAGCTTAGCAAACACAGGAAATTATCACCCTAACAGAGGGAAAACCCAACACTTCCCAGCACCTGGGAAATGCCAGGAGTGTCAGGAGGAGGGTGCAGTGACAGTCCCTCCTTGCCCCCAGAGGCTGGCAAGGAGAGGGTGCTCATGGCCACAGCCCTGCTGAGAGCCGGCTCCAGAGGCTGTTGCTCCATCCCTTGGCTCCGTGCTGCTCAACTTGAAAAGGAAATATTTCTTCCCCTTTGGGAAAGCTCCAGAGAAGCGTGGCTGCAACACACATCAACCCCATTTCGAGTCGATGAAGAACACAATAGGCAGTGCCTTCTCTGCGGTACAAACTGCCACCCCCGGGGCCAGGAATGCCAGTAAGCAATCCTTTAAAAAAACTGGATTTTAGGAAAAGAGACAGAGCTGCTCATGCTCCTGGACAGCCAGATGCCAGTGCCACAACAGTTTTGCCCAGGCAGTTTGCTTTGCCATCGTGGCTCCAGCTGTGGGGTGTCCCAGGAGGAATCCTTACATGCCTTGGGTGCTTGAGTTTCATGTTTTAATGGGGAATCTCACACAAGCCACCATCATCTTGCAGGACACAAGAAAACACTCTATTAACAAATCTTACAGTGACAGAACTCATCTCAAAATAAAGATGCAGAGAGTCAGGAGAGAGAAAACCACTTTTACCAGGAAGACCCAGGCAAGCCTGAGGTGAGCAGGGAAAAGGCACCTGCTGCCTTCTGCAACCAGGTCTGTGTTTAAAGAAGAAAAAAACCCCAAACCCCCACAAGGAGTATTTACTTCTCTCAAAATCCGTTATAATTTTACAAAGGCAAACATGGTAATGCCTCCCAGTTCCTTGGGTTTCATGGCATCTTCTACTCAAAACATTTCCAAACTGATAAGGTGAGGGAAAAACAGGGCTCCCAAGCACCACAGAACAGAACACACTTCCCTTTTCTATTGCCCTGTTGATAAGGAGGAAGAGAACTGATTTTTTTTCCCCCCCTTTTTCTTCCCCCCTTTGCTGCTTGGTCTGGAACAAGCTTGACCACCCCAAGGCAACTGAGAAAGAACACAAAACAGCTCTGGAGAGGGGCCGAGTCAGCCCTGCCAGGCCCTCAGTATTCCTGGATTTTAGGCAGGACACTGCTGCAGCGAGCAGAGGGGACTCCCACTGTCCCCCACCACAACAGCAACACAACCCAAGCTGGGAAGGAGCACATCAAACAGAAAGGAAGATGCAAAGAGAGAAACAGGAAGAGTTGAGAGCAGCTGTGTGGCTCCTGATCCCCCAAAAAGCCGAAGGTTAAGGTTGGAGGCACTGCTTGCTTTGGCCTGATAGAGGCACATCTGATAACACTTCCTGACCACCAGAGGGGCCTTTGGAAGGGGCTTGAGCAACACAAAACAGCACCAGGGAGAAAGGGACTTCAAAGCTGCTCCTTCCCATGGCACTGCACAGCCCCAGGGACTCCAGCAGCAGCAAGTCCCTTCTCCCACTCTGAATGAAGTGTGTCCAAGCAGCCTTTGCTCCGTGTCACACAAGGATTAAATGCATTCACCTGGACAAACACAGGTGGGAATATCACCACAGCCATCCCAGCTCAGCCCCACATGGAGCAGGGCTGCCATCAGAGCAGTGTGCTCCCCATGGAGCAGCAACTGGAAAAGCCCAGTTCCAACATGTGCAATGATGATTTGGAACAAAGTGCTATTGCATTTGTGTAGGATTTGGGATACAAACTGACCTGTGGTCAGGAATGGGGGAGCCCAAAGCACCTGGCAAGGTCAGAGAGATCTGCTCAGGATCACTTGGATTGAGGTGTTTTACTACCAGAAAGGCAAGGCAGGAAAACTCTTTCCATACCCGTGACGTCCACACCCAAAGTCATCATTCCAAGACCTCCTGAGCTGAAGACAAATCACCTCCAGAATAAAAGTAAAACGTGGGCTGCAGGTTCACAAGGAGAGTATCTCCCCTTCCTTGGAAACAGAGAAGACATCTTTGTGTCAGGAAGGGGCCAGGCAGCAGCTCCAGCTGCGGGAGGGGTCTGCAAAGCCTCCCTGCAGGAGCAAACATCTCTCCCATCTATTTTGAAGGAAGTGAGATGTTGGGGAGACAGAAAAACTCAACAGGCTTTGCTGTTCTCAGCAAAGCAGGGATCAAGGGGAGTGTGAGTGTGCATTGTTGGGCTCGGAGGCGTGGGGATCGTGGGCCACATCCCAGCAGGAATGCTGAGAGGGCTGCAGACACTGCAGGCCATTCAACACAAATGCTCCTCTGGCACAAAGGGCAAAAAGAGAAAAATGAAATCAATCATCAAGCCCACAAAAGCCAATTTCCCAACAGAAACAGACTGCTGATGATGTCCCTCCAGCCGCTCCTGGGATGCACGGGGCTGGAGCAGCGATCAGCAGGGATCTGCACAGAGCCAGCTCAGCTCTGAGTGTCCCACCCTGGGGGCAACCCCGGGATCCAGGCTGTGCCTGCAGACAACCCAGGAGCAGCTGGGATAAACCCTCCAAGAGAAAGGGCAGGAAGAGGCAAACAAACAAACTATCAGGATCATTCCCCATTCCAGCAGACTTGCGCAAAGTAAATTGACAGAACTGCTCCCAAACAGCCAGGAATGAGAAAATTCTAGGAATCCCTAGTACTTGGATGGTGAAAAGCCAAATAAAATAAGAGATTGTTTCACAAGGAAAAAGAAATCCTTTCTGCTCATCCCATTAATTGCAGAGTTCAAAAAGGCACGAGGTTGATCCTGGCATCACTGAGCTACGCCATGGGCTTGGAACTCGGTCTGAATCGTGAGGAGCATTTCTGAGATTCCCACTGAAACACGAGGTCATTTTGGTGACAGTTGCTGTCTCAGGAGGCCAGGCCACATCCTCTCCAAACCTCAGCCTGCACGAGCTGCTAGGAAAAAGAGTATTAACCCTACAGAGCCCCCAGCACTGGTGTCCCTGCTGCATGCCCCGCACTGTTCCCCAGCCTGCTGTGCCAACCCCAGGCTGGGGAACAGTGTCTACACAGCAGCTCACACTCACCTGGCCTCATGGACTTAGAGGAAAAGCCTTGGGAAAGCAGGAGCTGGCACACACAGAGATCCCAGCATCAGCAACAGTACAGATCTCCCTGGTGCTCTGAGGGAAGCTGGCTGTTCCCAAAACACTGGCTCCCTGTGTTTTCCTACAAGTCAGTGTTCTGGATGTTGCTGTGTTCCTGCCATTGCTGCCATCCCCCTTACCACAGGTAAGGGGGGAGCCAGGCCACAAGCCCTGGAGTTGTCCCAGAGCAGTGTCCAAGCTGAAGGAGATGTGGGATGATGCCCACCATGGAGGGCACACCAGAGGCAGAGCCTCAGCCTGCAGGAGCTGATCCTGCTCCTGTCCTCCTCCCCAGTCGAGCTGTCAGCACATGGGTCCATCCTCCTGCATTCCTCCTGTCAGCCCATTGTTTTAATCCTTGGAAATATTTTATTAAGTCACCCCACTTCACCCACTCAGCAGCGTCTCCCAGAGAAACGAGTGCAAACTCTCCAACAGCGCCACAGGAAAAGAAAAGGAAGGTGAATAACAGCTTGAAGGATTAAGGCAGCAGCTTCCGAGCGGTGTGAGCGAAGGTCAGCCAGGACACAGACAATGGCATCGGAAGCACGGCTGGGAATCTTGGTGGCACAGCAACCCAAAAACCAGCTGAGCTGCTGGGTTTCAGAATGGCTCCAAAAAAGGCAGCGGAGACCAAGGAGTACTTGACACATCGGTAATGTGGAAAAACAAAATAAAATAAATCCAGGCAGATCACGCGGGGTAAGAGCAGAGTGAGAAAAGCTCTGGCTCAGCCCTGACACCTCGAGTGTTGAACCAGACTGCAGCCTGCCTTCCCAACCCCCTGAGGGCACACAGCCAGCATTCCCAAAATCAGGAGTGCCAGGCAGGGGCAAAGTTCACCCGCAATGGAAAAGTGATGGCAAAAACTTCAGGATCATCCTTCTTTTCCCCCTCCACTCCAAAGCCTTCTTTTCCAAGCAGGATGGTGTTGCAGAGGGAAGCAGACAGCTGGAGCTCAGGATGGTTTGCAGGGCTGGGAGGGAGATGTCAAGCCATGGGCAGCAGTCTCCACTGGGATATGAGTGTCGGACACGGTTGGACGTGACCATTTGGATGGCAGACAGAACAAACAAGGAACCTGGCAGCTTTCTGGGAAATCTGAATGGGACATTTTGTCCCACTCTCTGTATTTCTGGCTGACTTGGTCCCTGATATGAAGGTTTCCTTCACCAGCAGTTCTTGCAGCAAGGATTTCTTCAAGAAACTAAAATTTTCAGGGAGGGAAGACAAGCCCTGCAGAGGAGAGTCCTGATCCCAGATAAACCTAAACTACTGATGGATGTGGTGTGCACCCTAATCTGTTTGAATCTGGGCTTATTTTTGTGCAGTGGTGAAGTGATTCTGCACCAAGGATTTAAATGTTGCAAAGGGATGGGTAAACGTTTGGGAAAAAACTCAGTGCTCGCAGGAAATAATCTTAACACTCATCATTAGAAGTAAAACCAGGCCTAGGAAGGTGTTCTGTCCATTCCCCACTCCAAAAACATCTTAGGAGCACTTGCCAGGCAGAGCACAGCTCTGATTTGTATGAGAAATCCCTGACTCACAGATCTTGGCAGACAATTATCAAAGATTAAGATATTTAAAATCAAGAGGCATTTGAAACCAAAATATTGTTCTGACCCAGCTCTAACACCTAAATAAACAGTGACCACACTGGCCTTTTACAGGAACAAGTGCTCAGTGCACAGCCAGCACCTCTGATAATAGGGCCTCGTGGTTTGGGTTCTGCCAAACTGCTGAGGTTTCACGGAAGAAAAAAAAAAAATCCCAAAAGATTTACATACAATTCCAAAAGAGTCTGATCATCACCTCTTCAAGTTGGCAGCTCTCCTGCTGTTGCTCTACCTACATCCAAGTAAACTCCTCATATTGCTCAACTTCAAGTCAGCAATGGTTTCCTGGAAAGGCCAGATCTTAAATAACTGTCAAATAAGTGAACGTTTCCTCAGCTCAGTGGCCTTGGAACATCCACACACAGCCCACCACAAAATGCAAAGGCCTAATTATACCTTCCTGAGCTTGCAGGGCCACACCTCCAGGCTGAGAGCTCCCGAGGGCCGGGGGCTGGGCCGGTGCCTCCCCATTGTACGGAGCACACTAAGGCAGGATGCTGCCGCCGGCCAGGATGTGATTCAACGTCCTGTTTTGAACACTTCATGAAGTCAGCAACTTCTGCCCCGAGATCTCCCACCAGCTCCCTGGGACACAATCAATCTGCAGCCAGCCGGACTTGTCAAGGCTGTAATGAGCTGCTGTCCCCACAAATAAATCCTCAAGGCAGCTGCCTTGGTGTTCCCCCTGCCCTGAGTGCCTGCCCGGCACCGTGAATACGGCTGTGGGTACAAGGTGTTCACTCAGTGCTGCTCCAGCAAAACATGTTCCTAAAGCCCTAAAGAAATTCAGGATCAAGGTGTAAAAAGATCATTTTGGTGCACTAAAATATAGTACATGTTAAATATACATTAAGTGTATGAACATATATATATATATATTCAACGGCATCCTGTGGTGTGTACCAGAGGGATGATCATGGAATTACTTGGGTTGGAAAAGACTTCCAAAATCAAGTCCTGCAGTTCCTGCAGCTCTGCCAAAGCTACCACTAAACCATGTCCCCAAGTGCCACATCCATGCAGCTCTTCAATTCCTCCAGGGATGAGGACTCCATCACTTGCCCCAGGAAGCCTGTTCCAAAGCTTGACAACTCTTTCCCTGATATCCAATCTAAACCTGCTGCTGCTCTGTTAAGAGTTTGTCTGCATCCATGATTCTCCTGTTGATCACTGATCTGCAAATGTACACGAGCCCAACCCTGAAAACCTCTACCTCCCACAGCTGCTCTTAAAATTTGATTTAGAGGTGCCAAACAAGAACAATTCTTTCCATAACCATCTTCAGGCTTGATCAGAGCCTGGAGATAACCAACTTCCAGGCCCTTCTGCAGTGGTTCAACCCCTATCTCTCTGCAGAAGGTGCCTGAAAACATTCACCTGGCCCTGCATTTAGGCTGCGATTGGAAAGCCAATAATGGCAAAGATTACAGAATGACTGGCTAAACAAACCTATTTATATTTGTAATTAGAACCAGTGATTATCTTGCTGTGTTTGCCAACCACATCTGAGAAACAGCCAAAACTCACAGAGGGATTTGGGTTGTACAACATCTCCTCTGCCTTGGTGTGACAGAGCCAGCACACGGCCAAGAGTGAGAATCAACTGGGTCACACCAAAAAGGTAAAACTGCACATCCAGCCCTGTGCCAGAGCAGACAGCTGGGAAAGAGCTGGGTTCTGCTCTCAGCCCTGTGCCAGAGCAGACAGCTGGGAAAGAGCTGGGTTCTGCTCTGCCTCCTCCTTGATAGCATCTCCTGGGAGTTTGCTCGGAGCTGGAGCAGCAGGATCTGGGGCTGAGATAAGGCCACAGGCACCGCGTGCATGAGGCTCGCATGGAACTCGATCTCAGAGAACTTAAGGCTGTGCTTAAGTCTAGGCTAACACGTCCTCCCATGGGCTTGGCCTAGTCCTAACAGCAGTTTTACAAAGATTTGGGTGAGCTGTGGGTGTGCTGCACCATTAGGGGAAAAAGGGTTCAAGCCACAGCATCTCTCTGATGGTTATCCAGGAGGGGAGGTTTGAGCAGACACTGATAACACAGCTCAGACGTGCAGCTTCTGGCTGCACTGAGCCCAACAGGGCTCACAGATCTCTTACTTCTCCTTCTGCTCTGAGTCTTTACCCTCAGGGAGCAACACAGACTCCTGGCTGTCTGCTGGGAACAGTGTGGATGTTGCATTGTTGAAGCTTCCACAACATTTTTGGTAAGAGAAAAAAGATGACTTAAAGCAGATTAACATCAGAGAAAATGCAGATAGCATTATCTTTGAAAGCAAAGCTGAACTCAGAGCATGCCCCCGTGGTCTGTGCTGGGGTAGAAGCTGTTCCAGGGAGAAAGAAAAGCATTTTGGAATGACAGAAACCATAAGGAAGGACCTTCAGGGAGCAGCAAGACGTGGCTGGGTGCAAAACCATGATACAGACCTGCTCCTCCAAGAACACAATCAGATGGCTCACGGAACCAGATCCAACTATGCAACTTCAAACGAAAATCCCGGAATGTTTCGGAATGAACAAAAATAATTTGTTCACCAGGCAGATGAATACATTATGTCATAAATGTGTACTAGCACAGCCATCCTGTATTGATGAAACACAGCTTGAGCTGGCAGCACACTGGGGACAGTTTCCAACAACCCTTCCTTTTCCCTCACCATTCCAGATCTCCAAGGTCTGCAGAGCCAGGGGCTGGACCGCTGACCCCTGTGCTCAGGGCATGTGTGACAAAGCCCAGCTGTCACCAAGGCTAGACCAGGACTGAACAAGGCACAAACACCAGCACAGGCCATCCTGCAGGGATTTTTCAGAGGAGCAGCAGTGCAATGAAGTTGAACAATTCTGCCACCCCCTGGGCACCGGGCAGAGTCTCAGCAGATTGATCCAGAGCAGGGAAGGGGAGAGCAGCCAGTGGGAAGGGGACAGGATTGACCCACCAAACAGGAGCTCCATTTATCATCTGTTTTGTGTCTGCACATTTCCTCCAGCTCTTGGCAGTGTTTCCCCCTGAGGACAGCAGAGGCTGTGCATGAGAGGCATCTGATTCTCGAGGTCTGTCTGGCTATTTAATTACCAGATTCTTATCCTGACAGTCGTATACGGAAGAGCAGCCCCAGGAGACTGAAGGACAGAGGAAGCTCATGGGATCTCAGTGTCCAACATCAGTGCTGCAGCATTTTTCAACAGCCAGGAGAAAAGCATCAGCCTTTAAGCCTGTTCTAAGTGCTCTACACTGCTGGTGGCTCTGGCCAATGGTGGATGCACATGCCTGGCTTTACAAGAGGCCAGACAGACTAAAGGTGGTCACAAATCCAAGGATCTCGCCAGGATTTATTTGTATAGTGAGAACATTTCCAGTGAAGAGGATAAAGCTGTATGTTCTCTTTCAGCACAGAAGAGTATATGCAAAAGAAGAGGCTGCCATCCTGCTTGGTTACATGTTACTGTTTAATACCACAAGGGGAAAAGCACAAGAATTAGGGTTCTGTGACTGTTAATGCCTTCAGTAGGTTCCTCCTGGGGCCTTGCATTGTACAAGGAGCAGAACAAGAAATCCCAGGGAGTGATTTAATCAATTCAAAATCCATTCCCCACAAAGTCAGCTCTCAAATGGCATTACAGCCAGCCATGAAATGTCCATACATAGGAGAGCACACAGAGCAGACACACAGCACTTCTGTCTGCAACCCATGTGTGTGCAGACAGGACAGCCATGCAATTCCAGGCCTCCCAGGCAGACTGCAGCCAGGAGACACCACCCCAGAACACAGAAACAAAAAACTCCAACAATTTCCTTCTCTGTGCAAGAGCAGCCCTGCCTTCTGGTCTCTGACTTCACCTGCAGGGCAAACACAGCCCAAGCACCAGCATGAGCAGTTTTGCTCTTCCTGAAACCAGGATAACGAAAGCAGGAAGGAGGGACAGGGAGAAGAGAGTGAGTGCTGCACCACTGCTGTGCCTTTACACTTCTCCCCTGGGCTGTGGTTTAAAGGTTAGAGGGTAAGAGCTGCCTGCAAGAGCCAGGCTTAGACTGAGCCATCCACAGCATTACTCAGAGCCCCGGCACATGAGCTTGTGTCACCACTCTGGAGCTGCACAGTGTCAGCAAGAGGAGCCTCGCTCTTCTCTGGCAGGACAGCTCAGCCCTTTCTTCCCCTCACACGAACACAGTGGCTCTGCACGACCCCAGGGAGGCAAATTCCTGGTAGTTAATACCCAGGAATGAGCACAGCTCTCTCTTCCCCACTCCAGGAGCAGAGCCCCCCTTCCCCTCAGGGAGCAGCAGCAGAGCCAGAGATGCTGTGATAACATTAAAGTGCTGTGGCCAGAGCTGATCAGTAATTTTCCAGTGTCTTCCCACCAGGGGAAAAAGGATCACAAACTCTCTTTTATTCTTTCAGTTCGTTAAATGCTCATCTCAAAACTGATGAGGGAGAGAGCATCCCCAGGTTCAGCTCTCTGCAGACCACGCCATCCCCTCGAGGCACAGGCTCGGGGATCTTTGTGGGATCAGGACTCGGATGCTTGGCAGACAATTAACAACAGTAGAAACGTGTTTAGAGCCCAAAAAGCTCTGCTTACCTCACATTAAGTCTACGCTCTTCATCACTGCCGACCTCCGCCTGAGGGGAGAAAAGGATACAAGAGTTACATGTTGTTTTCACATTAGACCTTTAAATAAAACCCCAGCACCAACAGGGTGTGAGACGCTGTTTCCCGCGGGGTTTTTTCTCCCCGGGGCCAGGGATAAATGAGACTCCCCAGTCCTGTATGCCACCAGCAGCCGGCGCCGGGTGACAAAGGGGCTCACGGGGATTTTAAAGCTATTAGGTCCTAATCCTGCAAGCTGGTCCTGGAGCGCAGAGCGCTTTGAAGAGCGCCAACCCCGACGTCACCGGAGCGCACACCTCGCTCCCACTGCGCACACACGTGAGGGCAGCAGCTGCCAGACACGGCTGGGCACAAATAACTGGGGTTCGGGGTGTCCCAAGCACAAGGAAGCAGCCAAAAGTGCTCCCTGGGACCGTCCCAGCTCCAGCACCTGATGTGCAGCTCCACAGCTCACACCGGCAGGACAAGGAGGCCGCCTCCCCCTGGATGCTGGCACACGTGTCCCCAGGCTAGGACAATGCACGTCCTCTGCCTGCAGCCTTCCCGGGGAACTCTGCTTTGGTGGCAGGCATGGATTAAAACGGCCCTTCTGCACCAGGCACTGGGGGAAAGATGCCCGGGAAGCAAACCTGGCTGCTCAGGTGACACTGCACTTCACTGTCTCTCCTCAAAGGAGAAGTGTGACCTCAGCCTGCTTCCAAAACTAACCATTTTCACAGTCGGTGCTTTCCAGTCATCCCCTTCAACTTCCCTAGCAGCTCCTAGACAAAATTCCTTATTAAACAAAGTAGAGCTGGAGCTAATTGCATCCAGAGCTGACCAAATAAAAAAGAAATCAAAACAACAGGCTCTAAGATAGTTCTGCTTTGGTCCTGTGTGGGTACACAGAGAAAGGGCTGGGAGCATCCCCTTGGAGAGCAGGGCTCTGCTGGGGAGAAGATTTGGGCCCAAAAATCAAAGCAGGGACCTTACAGGAAATCCTTCACACTCTAAGCACACCAGATCCTGACAGCTGGAGGGACACAAGCCTTGAAGGAATCAGGCTCCATCAGTGCTGACACCTGGGGAACATCCTGGTCATTTCCTACAGCATTGCTCAGAACCCACATCAAATAAGGGTCCCCTTAGGAGTTACTTGTTTCCAGGTGGTTTTGTACAAGCTAAAAATAAGTAAATTGTATGATTTCAAATGTTCAGGACTGGAGCTTTGGAGGGAGGAGGGCACCTGGATTTCTCCCCATCCTTCCAAGTTGGAACTTGGGAGGCTGGAGGGCACAGGAGCTGCTCTGCTGACAGTCTGTGAGAACCAAGTAAAGCCAGGAGAAAAAAATCCTGCAAATGCAAGAGCAGAGGCCGGATATTGGAACTGTGGCCATTTGGAGGAAGGGAGATGCACAAGGCTGTCCCGACTGACCCAGCAGAGGGTGAGGAGCATACCATGGCTATTTTTAGTCTGTTTACAATGCAGAGCTGGGCTGCAGGCAGGGCCCCAGAGCACCCCGAGTCCCAGTGCCCCCACTGGCAGATCCCCCAGCCCTGGGAAGGTCTGGCAGGTTTGGGACTTTGGCAGAGTCACCCTCCTGTTTGTTTGGGGCTGTCACATAGCAACAAAGGGGAGAAAAACTTTTTTTCCTTTTTAAACGAACGTGACTGCGAGGATGACGACTCTTGGATGTCGTCAGCTGGGGCTCAGCAGCAGGGCTGGCCCTGAAGCTGCTGTGGGCTCCTCTCCTGCAAGAGCTGAGGAGATGTTCCCAAAGCTGACTTTCCCTGCATTTTCTACTAAAGAGTGTAGGAAAACCAAAGCAAGGCAAGCCCTCCTGCCCTGTCCTGCTCAGAGCACCCCTTAGAGCGGGCAGGGTTTGGGGTGCACCACACACTGTGGGGATGCTGTGGAGCTGCAGCTGTTCATCCCACCACGGCCAGACCCCACCACGTCCCTCCCTGGGGACTTTGCTGAGTGTGGCCACTCTGAAGGACCACAGGGAGCAGGAGGTGTGTGGAAGGGAGATGCACAAGCAGTGCGAGTTTGCAAGTGTGTGTGAACCACTCTCTCCTAAGAATTTATGGCCCACTGTGTCAAGGCAGCAGCATCCATTTTATAAATTCCTTTGGGCTCGTGAGTTAGGAGAGGTCACAGCAGCACAGTCACAATTAGCAAGGGTGTGTGGTCATCATTCCCCATTAAAATATCTTCTAGTAATTATTCAACAAAAAGGCCCAATGAACCCTGATTTTCCTTGCAAGAAAGATCCTAAAAGAACAGGAGCAGGCTGGCACTTTCTGATGGGATTTCTCTTTAAATTAACTTCGCAAAAAATCCATGCTGAATCTGGAAAAATAATCTCGAAATCACAATTTTATGGTATTTCATGCCAAAAGAGACCATTCTAACAGGACACAGTGTCTTCCTCTAACAGGAGGAGTGTCTTCCTCCACCACAGCACACCTGAGCTGAGCAGAAGTGCCTTGCCATGGACAACAGCTGGCAGCAAATTTCGGGCAGCATTTTTGGGAGGAAAAAGGAAAATTGTATGGTCACCCTGCAGAAAATACAATCACTAGCAGCAGCTTTGACACAAAGCAGTGCCTAAGACAGATGTACATGCTTTGACTCCTCTCCCACCTGCACCAGTTAAATCCAGTCTAATTCCACTGCCTGCTCTGGGGTTACAGCTCATTTTCACCTCTCTAGATTGGGTGGCCACTAGGTCTTGTTTAAGGCTCTGTCTAAACCAGCTGCCACAAAATTCCTTCTGAAAACTCCTTCGCAAAGTGCAGCTCACATCTCCAAGTTCCCTCAACTGGCCCAAACTGGGTCCCTGCAGCCAGGGAGCCCCGCAGCCCCTGGGGCCAGGGAGAACCTGGGAGCTTTGTGGCTCCCCCCTCCTGCTCCCCCCTCAGACCAGCTAATCGGGGGAGTCACAGGGACCTGACAGGTGACAAATAGGATTGTTTACCTGGCAGGAGTGGGGACAGAGCGAAGCCAAGGGCAGTGAACATCAAAGGAAAGAAGCGTGGGGGCAGAGGGATGCACGGGGAGGATGTGCAGAGAAACACCAGGCCTGTCTTTGAGGGTCACAAAAGAGATGGGTTAGGAGGGAAAAAGGCAGGAAGAAAGAGAAACCAGAGGTGCAGCTGTGTTTGGATGGCACTGGGGAGCTCTGGGCAGGGGGAAGCAGAAGCCCAAGGCCGGGCAGAGGCAGGAGAGGGCATTTCTGGGGCAGAGGAGTGGAGGGGGTCCCAGCAGAGCTGGGACACGCACAGTGCCAGGCCAGCAGGACACGGATGGCACCACAGGGCAGGTGAAGTGGCAGGTACAGGTCCTGGAGCAGCAGTGCAGGGGGAAGGAGAGGGCAGCAGCACGGTGGAGGCTGTGCCAGAGCGAGGAGTGGCACAGGTATGGGGTGGAGCAGGATGGGAGCTGCTCCTGGAGAACTGACAATGGTCACCTTGGGGAAGGGCTGGCGTGAGCTCCCTGAGGGGCAGGAGCTGCAGCAGATGTAGGAAAAGGTGGTGCCATGGCAGGGACAGAGGGATAACACAGGGCAAAGCAGAGCATCCCTGGGGCAGGAGGTGGTGGCAGCTCTGGGATGCCAAGCAGAGACAAGGTCTAGGGCCAGCACAGCTGCTCCGTGAAGACAAGCCCAGCACTCTGCCTAGAGATTTACCTGGCAAGAGAGAGGTGAAGCAGACTGCCCCAGCGTTTAGGGAGTTCTGGCTCCCTGCCAGCTGAGGGTTGGAAAGGGGCTGTGTGTGTGGGGGATGGCAGGAGAGACCCAGGCCTGGCTCAGCCTGGCAGCATCAAAGGCTGGGGCTGGACAGCATCAGGGGCTATGAGAAGAAGGGACTGGGATGGCTGGGGGCTGTGAGGGGCTAAGCTGTGCCAGGGAGTGGTGGGGGTTGTGACGCTCAGGGCCATGGGGGCTGCAATGGGAGGAAGGCTGGGGGTAAACAGATGTGGGGGACCAGGGGGCTGTAGGGCTGGGAGACATGAGGGACCAGCGCCTGTGAAAGGCACGAAACCAGGGGCTGGGGAGACTGTGAGGGGCTGAGCTGGTGCCAGGGGCTGTCGGAAGGCAGGCCGTGGGGACTGCAGGGGATGAAGACAGGGGACAAGTGGCTGTGGAGGGCCAAGGGGCCGCGAGGGGGTGGAACCAGGGGCTGGAGGGGGAAAGCTGTGAAGAGCCAGAGCCGTGAGGCCGCGACCATGAGGGACCATGGTCTGTGAGGGTGATGGAGCCAGAAGCTTTGGGTTACCGGGCGCTGGGGGGGCTGTAGGAGCCTGTCCCCAAGAGGGGCCTCACCCC
>VWYO01010735.1:169256-189497 GCA_013400275.1 Rhadina sibilatrix
TCCCCGCTCCCCATCCGCTGCCGCCGCCCCCGGGGCTCACTCTCCCCTTCCCTCTCCGTCCCTGCCCATCCCGTCACCGCTCACCTCGCTCGTGCTGGCCGAGGAGGCGGCGCTGGGGGTCGGCGAGCGCTGCAGGGTGACCAGCGCCATGGCTGCAGCTGCGGGGCCGCCGCCGCCTCCCCCTCACGCCGGGAAGGGGCGGGGCCGGGGCGGGGCCTGCGAGGGAAAGGGCGGGGCCCGAGGGGGCGGAGCTCCGCCGTGTGGGCGGGGCTTGNTTTCAGGCTGAACAATCCCAATTCCCTCAGCCTCTCCTCTAACTCGAAAACTGAGCCAGAAGCGCTCAATTTTTCCAGATCTCACGGAAATCTTGTGTTCAGTGCGCAACTGGATGTGACATTAGTTCTCTGGTCTAGTTGGCAAGATGGTGATCAATCAAAAGTTGACCTCAGTGGTCTTTTCCAATCTAAGTGATTCTGCAGATGCCAGGAAGGCATAGAATCATTGGTGTTGGGAAAGACCTCCAAGACCATGCCCACTAAACACATTCCTGAGTCCTGGTCTGCCAGTGGTCACCATGGAGACAAGTGGCAGGGATGGCGTTTTGCCACCAATGGTGGTGACCCCGTTTTCCATGACTCCGGGGCCACCTGCCAGTGGTATCACGTGGGAACTCCACTTCCCTGGAGCGAGAGAAGACTTTGGCCCTGCTGCCCTGGACACTCAGACCTTGCCCTGTTGGGCTGTAACAACAGCTCTGACTCTGAAGCCTCTGGACACGGCAGTGACTGCTCCGGAGACCCCACACTCCACAGGTAAACTGGTGGAAAACGGGTATTCCTATTATTTTTTGGCATATCTTCCTCAGCTGGCACTGCAGGGGCAGCTGGGGCGAGTCCCTGTCCCTGGTGGAGGAGGTGACCCTGGTTTCTGAGGGTTACAAAACCAGGGCAGATGGGAAGCAGCTCCTGCTGCGCCGTTCCGATGACTCATCCCTATCCCTCCATCCCGGCAAATGTCAGTCCTGCTGCTGTCACAGCAGAGATGCTGGACTTCGCCTTCTCCAAAAAAAAAAAAAAAAAAAATCTGTGGGCTGTAATTTATTCCTGCTCCCAGAACCAGCCAAGGATCTGCACCCCCAGCCCCTCCCCAAACCGGTCGTTGTCCACTTCCTGCACAGGCAGTGACCACAGGGCTTTTCCAAGGCAGGACAGAACTGTCAGCAGGGAACCAGAGGATGGAGAGAGGCTGCAGCTCTGTCCAGTTCTTGGCCCCTCAGTTTAGGAAGGATGTTGAGATGCTTGAGCACATCCAGAGGAGGGCAACAAGGCTGGTGAGGGGCTTGGAACACAAACCCTACGACGAATGGCTGAGGGAGCTGGGGTTGTTTAGCCTGGAGAGAAGGAGACTCAGAGGTGACCTTATCACTCTATAACTCCCTGAAAGGTGGCTGTAGTCAGGTGAAGGGTTAATCTCTTTCTCCAGACAGCAGCTGGGAGAATGAGAGGGCAGTCTCAAGCTGCTTCAAGGGAAATACAGGTTGGACATTAGGAAAAAGTATTTTATGAAGTGATAAAATACTGGAATTGTCTGCTGGGGGAGGTGGTGGGTTCCCTGAATGTGTTTAAAAAAAGACTGGATGTGGCACTTGGTGCCATGGTTTAGTTGAGGTGTTAGGGCTGAGTTGGACTTGATGATCTTGAAGGTCTCTTCCAACCTGGTGATTCTGTGATTTGCAGCCAGAATTTACCCACAGCCATTCTCCCAGCCGTGCCCAGAAGGGCTTGGGGTGGTGGCACAGCCACCCTCACGTGCAGCTCCGAGGGTGACAACGGTGTGAGGATCCAACCTTGCCCTCACCACACCTGGCTTTGCTCCCTGGAAAACGCCTGCTGCTTGCCATCTTTTTTATCTGTGCCCACCTCTTGCCTCCCCCCATGGCAGTGGCTGGGAGGGATTGTGAGCTGCTCAGAGCAGGGTTGGGCCCCTGGGAATGGGAGGGTTCACAGTGTTCCTTGGGAGATGGAGCTGTGGTGGGTGCTCCAGCACCTCCCTGGCTGCTCAGGCTGTGGCTGGTGGGATGCAGAGGAGAATCCCAAGGCCGTGCCAGCCTGTCCCAGGGCAGGAGGGCAGGACACACCTGGAGCTCCTTGTGCCAGGCGAGGAGTGCAGCTGAGCTGCAGCTTTTCTGCTGGCATAGCCAGGAGTGGAGATATTCCCCAGGCACAACCCCCCATCCCTGATTCCAGTGCCTGGTCAGAGCTTGAGGGGGCCCTGGGAGGCTTTACAGGAAAAGCACACAGAGGGACCATGAGGACCTCAGCCCTTCCCTGCTGCTCTGGCAGCGGAGCTGAGGCTCCTGCAGGAGCCGATGTTCCCCCGTGGTGTTCCCGGCTTGTCCAGCAGCCTCGGCACTGCCCTGGGAGCCCTCATCCCTTGCAGAGGCCGGAGCCATGCGTGTGGCCATCATCGGGGCCGGGGTGATCGGGCTCTCCAGCGCCCTGTGCATCCAGGAGCAGTTCCACGGGCTGGTGCCTTCCCTGGAGCTGGAGGTCTACGCTGACCGCTTCACCCCCCACACCACCAGCGACGGGGCGGCCGGGCTGTGGCAGCCCTACCTGAGTGACCACGGCAACCTGCAGGAGACGTAAGGCAGGAGGAGGAGGAGGAGGAGGATGGTGCCCTGTCCCTCTCCCTGGGTGCCCTGGCACGGCTCCGTGGGGCTGGCAGAGCCACCACCCTCCCATTCTCGCCACAGGCTCTGGAATAAAGAGACCTTCGATTACCTCCTGGGGCACATGCACTCCCCAGCATCCAAGGAAATGGGACTTTTCCTCATTTCTGGCTACAACCTGTTCACGGAGCCGGTGCCGGTGAGGAGTGGGTGACAGGCGGGGCTGGGAAGGGCTCCAGCTCAGCGGCTGGGCGGGGCTGCGCTGCTTCCCAGCCAAGGCTTCCCAATAATTCCGAGTTTGCCTTGTGCCAGTGCTTGGGACACGGGGTTTTCTGTGTTCCCGAGGTAATATTGGTGTGAGGAAGGGGCGAGCCCTAAGAGATGGGGGTGACAGAGCCTCTCCAGCTGTGCTGGCAGCTGCACACCCACCCGTGTCCCTCTGTCCCCGTGATCCCCCCACAGCTTCTGTCCTACGGTGGTCCCAGAGCATTAATGACCTCAGAACTCTTTCTCTGCTCTAGGACCCATCCTGGAAGAACATTGTCCTGGGATTCAGGAACCTGACACCAAAAGAACTCGAACTCTTCCCTGGTTACAGGTATTTTTCAGTCTGTATTTTGGAGACTCAGGTAGGACAGTCCTGGATGCCTCCTGAACACAGCCCTGGCATGGGGCAGTGGGACAAAGAGCTGCAGGCACAGAAATGTCCTCACTTCTTTAAAACTGCTTCCCTTAAAATAAGTAGGAAACAGCTGAAATGGCCAAAAAAGCAGCAACCCAGCACAGAAACCATTCCAGCTCCTTTCTTACCTCACCAGTGTCAACATGGGGGAGGAAACACCAGAAGTGTTTGATGTCGTAAAAAGAGAGGAAAAATCCTTCACTCATATGAGGAGGGTCCCAGGGGGGAATTGGGGTCCCAGATCCACAGTGGCTGACAGGAATGTTGGGGCAGAAGGCTCCTGTAGGTCCTCACAGCCTCCTCTCCTCCTGTTTCAGCTATGGCTGGTTCAACACGGCGCTGATGCTGGAGGGCAGGAGTTACCTGCCCTGGCTCACCAACAGGTGAGTGCAGCTGCTCCTGTTTCCTCTGGCTGCAGGTGTGGATTTTCATCCTGCACATCAGGATTGGGTAGGCAGAGATGCATCCCTGGAAAGCAGGGAAGAGGGTCTGGAATTCCTGTTCATTGCCCCAGTGGGGTAACACTTTAACAGTGAGCCCAGGAGTGGATTTTTTGCATGACAAAAATGAAAGTAATGGGATACTTGGAGCTGCATCCAACTGCTTTTGGCTTTGGAAGACTTTGGGGCTTGATTTTATTCCTGTAATTTCTAATGCTGACCTGGTGTCCTTGTATTGAACATTTACTTATAATTTGCCAGTAACAAATGAACTTGTGCTTCCCAGGCTGACACAGAGGGGAGTGAAGTTTTTCCATAAGAAGGTTGAATCTTTCCAGGAGGTGAGTGGAGATGTAGAGCCAGGGCAGAGGGCACAGCCCCATCCCAGAGTGGAGAAGCAGCATCCAGCAGGCAGGTGCTGCTCTGGGATATCCCTTGGCACGAGTGATGGGCCAGGGAACAGCAGCAAGGCTATGCCAAGATCCAGGAAATAAATTCTACCAGGAAAGATAAAACATCTTGGGTATTGAGGGATGGTTGACAGAGGACAAGGCAGAGCATTTATCCAGCATGGATTGGCAACTTTCCCTGGAATGGCTTGGTGGCACACATGGGGTGTCAGCAGGAGCTGGCTGGGCAAGCTGTGCCCTGGATCTGGCCCTTATGGTTTATCCATTTCCTGACTGTTGGAAAGAGCACTTGGCTCATTTGGAAGCAGGAATGTTGTGCCTCTGTGGCAACATCCCTGTGTGCTGCTCCCAGCCATGTCCCTCTCTCCTCAGCTGTTTTCCCAGGGTGTGGATGTGGTGCTAAACTGCAGCGGGATGCGTGCAGGGGATCTGCAACCCGACCCGGAGCTGCAGCCCGGCCGGGGCCAGATCATCAAGGTGAGCTGGGGCAGGCCTGGGAGCTTCCCAAAAACTCATCTGTTACCACCAGGAGTGTCTGGCTGGAAGGGAGAAAACCACGGGCTTGTGGCTGGATCCACACTGGGATCAGCTCCTGATTCCCAGCAAACACTGCTCATGTGAAAGCAACCAGGATTCCATTCCTGGGTCAGCTGTGGGAATGCCCTCAATCTCCAGCCTGTTTCTCCACAGGATGAGGGCTGGGGGAGGTCAGAGGCACAATGCTGATAATAAAAGGACATGAAATCTTTGGGAGAAGACAGTGATTATTTGGAGAAACAAAGGCCAGTAGGAAGCTCCTCCCTACCTGCACTCCTGTCTTCCCATCTTCCCAGGGAAGCCAGCACAGGGAACACAGAGCTAAGGGAGGGTCCCATATTTGGACCCTTGTGTCCCTCCCACTGCCCCCTAAGCCTGGCACCCACTCTCCAGCTCTGACTGCCTCCCCTTCATCTCCCAGGTCCTGGCCCCGTGGGTGAAGCATTTCATCATCACTCACAACTTGAAATCCGGGATCTACAACTCGCCCTACGTCATCCCGGGGTAGGTGACAATGCCTGAGGCATGGCTGGTTGGCACCAGTGACATTCCTCTGTCAGTGTCCCCAGGGGCTCCTCTGGGACCTGGCTCCTGCTGGTGTCTGCCAGGCCTGGCTTCATCCCTGGTGCTTTTCTTGGCTGTGTGGGAGGAGAGCAGAAGGACGTGGGCAGCAAAGCGAGGGAGCTCCCAGTCGGCACAGAGAGCACCCTGCACCACGGTGCTTCCATGCCTTGTCCTTTTCCAAGGACCAAATCCCACCAAACCAAACTCAATCCTGGCCAAGTCCCCAAAACAGCCAAACACTGAGTGGAGTGGATATTTTGGGCGGGACCTTTTGTTTTCACATCTACAGCCATCTTTATTATCAATGGTTTGGACCAAACTGTGGCAGCTTAGGGTGGGTAAAGGCACTGCTGATCCATGCTCCCATAAAAACAGGACAGGAATTCTTTTACTTCAACAAAATCTCCTTGGAAAAACTCAATCTTCCCCTCACTGTCCCCTGGGCTGCTGGTGAGCCTGGGGGCATCACAATGGGTTTACCATGGAATCATGGAATATCCTGAGCTGGAAGGGACTACAAGGATCGAGTCCAACTCCTGGCCCTGCCTAGGGAGCTACACCATGGGATAAATAAATCCATCTGCTGTTCATCCCAGCTCTGCTTCCTCCCAAGGGCCTGCAGTGACCCTGCTCTGGCAATGGAGAGGGGTCTTTAAGCTGGAATTTGAATGCTGCATCTCTGGCACTTCCTATTGTCCTAATATTTCAGGCTTAGGCAATAAGCCAGGATGTAAACAGGAGCTCTGCAGGCTCACAGCCCCCATTGCAGCTTATTCTGAGTGATTCCTGATCACGGTCCCAGCCACAGATGAATTCCTCTGCCTGTGCTTGTTTTAGCTCAAGCTGTCAGAGCTGGGCACCAGGCTGATCCCAAAGGAAGAGCTGGACCCAGTGCTCACGTGGAGGACACCCCTTCCCTGCTGGAGAGCTCAGCCCTGGAGGGTCCCTCCTTTTGTTTTTGTGCTTCCCAATGATCAGGGAAGGTTTTGGAAGGGTCCAGCCAATACAGACCCCTCCAGGCTCCCCTCAGCCTTAACCTGCCTCTTGTCCTCTGTTAATCCACAGGAGTTTGGGGCAGCAGCAGCACCAATCTGCTCTCTGTGTTCCCCTCCCGTTCCTTCCAGCTCTTCCTGAGCCAGGCAGGAGCAGACCTGTTTGATAAGGATGGAATTATCTGTCTGCTTTGCCCAGACAAGGAAGGGCTGACAGGATTTAATGAGCGACTCGCTCCCGAGCAGACGTGCGGGCACCGCTCTCCGCCTGCTCCGTGTGGGAGTTTCTCCCACAGGAATATTTGGCAGGCTCAGGGTGTAGCAGGATCCAACATCACACTCACACAGTGTCCCCTCCATGCGGTGGCCCCACAGGGGACAGCTGGGGACAGGTCACCACCGTGTGTCTCCTTTGGCTCCCGGTGCAGGAGCGAGTTCACGGTGCTGGGAGGGATTTACCAGCACGGAAACTGGAGTGAGGAGAACAGTGCCAAGGATCACAAATCCGTCTGGGACAGCTGCTGCCGGCTGCTCCCAGCTCTCCAGGTGGGTGAGCCGACTGCCAGCATGGGGCACTGGGAGCTGGGGGGCTTGGGATGCAGGAATGGGTGCTGGGACAAACCACAGGACCTCGATGTTTCCGTGAGTTGGGGTTTCTGTGCGTCCATCATGGGCACCTGGGGCTCTTCCACCAGGCAGGGCTGGGGCTGGCAGTGAGACAAAGTTTTTAGGGATAATAATTACTCATGGAGCTGGTAAAAAATAGAACCAGAGCTTTGTGAGGTTCAGCCCTTTGGTGGTGGTGTGCCCACACCTTTACAGAAGGGCTGCGTGGGGTGAGGCTGGGTTGTGTCCACTCCCAGTGCTGCTGTTCTTCCCTGGATTAGCAGGAAAGGTGGCGTGGGGCTTTGGCACAGGGATTTGCCTCAGCTCCAGGCTGGCACTGCCATCCCAAATTGTTCTGCCTGGAGTTGCTGCAGGATGGGGAATCCCCTGTCCCAGCTCATCTCGGGGCTCACCTGGTGCTGTGAGGCTTGGCTGGTGGGATTCCAGGGAATGCTGGGCAGTGCTGATGTGCTTTGGCTTCCAGGAGGCGAAGATCGTAGATGAGTGGAGCGGCCTGAGACCGGCACGGCCCTCGGTCCGCCTGGAGCGGGAGAGCATCCGCCTCGGGAATCGCCAGGCAGAGGTACCCGCACAGCCCCGGGGGCGGAGTGTCATTAATGACTGTGTTAATTGTGCCCCAGTCACCGTGCCCGGGGCAGTGATAAGGCCCTGCTGGCACGTGATTGTCCCTCTCTCCATCTCCCCACCACCAGCAAAGGTATCTTTGACCCCAGGGATAAATGTCAGAGATACTGAAACAAATTCTTGATGTGGCTGCCCCATCCCTGGAAGTGCTCAGGGATCGGTTGGGCAGGGCTTGGAGCAACCTGGGCGAGTAGGAGATGTCCCTGCCCACAGCAGGGGATGGGACAATTGAGATTTCCCCCCCCCCAGCCCATCCTGGGATTCTGTGGCTCTCTCCCCCAGGTGATTCACAACTACGGCCACGGCGGGTTTGGGATCACCATCCACTGGGGCTGTGCCATGGCAGCAGCACGGCTCTTGGGGAGCATCCTGCAGGAGAAGAAGCAGCTGGCCACCCCCCCAGGGCCTCGCCTGTGAGCCCCTGCTCCCCTGGAATATGTGACAACAGCAGCTTAGGGATCACAGCAGGAGGATGGGAACAACACAGGGATACACGCAGGGCCTGCTCGACCCTGGCTCTCAGTGTCTCGTTTCCAGCTCGCTGCTGTTTTCCAAATGCCTCCACTCCCTTCACAACCTGCCTGGAGGAAGGGCTTTCAAACATGGACTAATTACCTGTGGCAAAGTGCACCGAGTGCTGGCTGGGATCAAGCTGCAAAGGGCAGGTGCTGGGTTCAGCTGAGCCCAGGACAGCCCTGCACTTCATCTGCAGCAGGGGACAGGAGCTGAAATGGAGCTGGGGACACCTGAGGTCTCTGCTGGCTGCTCCAACACCCAGTGTGTAATTAGCTTTACAGGCTCCCCCCCAGGAGGCAAAAGCTCCTTAGTAGGAAGAAGCTCTGAGGCTCCCAGGGAAGTAGCAGCAGCTCTGGGAGCACGTGCCTGGGTTACAGCAGTTTTTCCCCACATTCCTGCCAGGACAAAGCTCGGGCCCGCAGCACCTGCTTAGTGTAGCTGGCACCAGACAGCAGCACTTGCCTAAAATGGCCTTTCCAAACGATGTTTTAGCAACAAAAGCAACTTGTTCCAGCCCTGGGGGCTTGCCAGACTCTATATATAGCAGAGAGCATAAGAAAATAGCTCTTCTTGTCCCTAAAACTCCCACGGGCCCCTCAGCTTCCCATCCCTCCCAGCTGTGGGACACAGCTCAGAGAAAGGGCCTGGCTTGGGAAAGTTTGTGCCTCTCAGAGGAGGAGCAGGACTCTTTGGGGTGTTCAGGGACACTTCTGGTGACCCAGCACACTGTTCTGATGATACAGCCTGGCTGATTTTCCCAGGCCACGTGTCTTTCCTGCTTTACAAACCATCCCAGACAGGTTTGTTTGACTGGATGGTCAGGAAGCCTTAAATCCAAAGGCTGCTCTGAGCTCAGCACAGTGCCTGGCTCACTCTCCTGTGTGGATAATCCAAGTGTTCCTTACTCATCCGTGATGCAGCTCCTCTCTCCCGATGACTCTGTGTGCCAGGAATAGCTCAGCAGCGTGGGCCAGGGGAAATTGGGAGCCACTGCCATGCCCAGTCTGTCAATTCCCAGCTTCCCTGGAAATGGTGCAGTCAGTGGGTAAAATCAGGAGAAGGGCAGGAAAATGAAAACAAAAACTGGAGAAAATTCCCTGCTGATTAATGCTGAACTCAGTGGTCTGTGATCCCACCTCAGGAAAAGCCGTTCAGGGGAACTGGATCCCCGTGGTTTCACTTATTCCAAATATGAGACATTCAGGAGCACCTTCTCTGCTGTAAATCCAGCCCCACTTTGGTGATTTTGGGAAAATTCAGGGGTGTAGGGAATCACTGCACACCTGCCAACGAGCAGATGATTCTTGTGATCTCAGGGCCTGCAGCAGCCCCTGCCCTGTGATCTCACACGGCCTCTTGGCAAACAGGATCTGTAATTTCATTGGCAGGTTAATTCTGTTTGTTTTCTAAAGGCCTCAATGTAATCCCTGTGACCAATAAAAGGAATGTTGAAATCTCTTGTGCATGATGCTCCTTCTTCCTAGTGATGGCACGGGGAGAGCCTCAAATGCTGATTCCATAGAAACATCTCAGGAGATCATCATTCCACATCTCCACACACATTTTTCCTAAACATTTCATTCTGGAGGAGTAGGAGTCATCCTAGTCACTCCAGATTCTGAGCAGACCAGGGAAGCTGGAATATCATCATGTAAAGGTCTGTGGTTGCTGACAGTCCCCAGGGCATTAAGAACTCAAAGAAATCACAGAATTGTAGATTTGGATGGGAAAGGACCTTGAAGATCATCCAGTCCCACCACCCTGTCAGGGCAGGGACACTTTCCACTATCCCAGGTGGACAGTGGATCCTTGGACACTTCCAGGGATGGGGCAGCCACAGCTTCTCTGGGCAAAATCCCCACTGAGGGATTGAAGTTCACTCCTGAGGCCAGGGAGAGTCAGAGGGTCAGGGAATGGGGTCTGGACAATTCCTGCATGACCTCTGACACACACAAAACACCAACTTCCAGGTCCAGACATTTTAGGAGCTCCCAGTTCTCCAGAAGGATCTCCTGTGACCCAGACCAAAGCTGGAAGCACATCAAGTATCAGGGAAGTCAGCAAACAGCAGCTCTGGCATTTGGGAAAATTCCTGCCAGAGCTCCAGGAGTGTTTGGACAATGCTCTCAAGCACAGGGTGGGATTGTTGGGGAGTCTGTGCAGGGCCAGGACTTGGACTGGATGATCCCTGTGGGGATCCCTTCCAGCTCAGGATACTCCATGATCCCGAGAATGAGCTTTAGAAATGCCTGAGGATGCCAAAAAGTAACCACAGAAGAAAGAATATTCCCCTCAGCATTGCTTCAGCCACACAAACCTCTTCTAGCTCCCAACAATTTCCACTCCCAGGAAGGAAGCTCTGCATCCCAGGCTGGGAGCAGGAAGATGGATGCACTCTGGGAGGAGAACACCCTGCATTAGCATGAGAAGGATTTGCAGCTCGTTAGTCATTTTGACTCATCCTTGAACCACCTCCTGCCTGTAAATTATTGGGCATCAAAATAAGAATATCAGTGACAGGGCAGAGGAAAAGAGGGTTGGGCACTTAATTATGGTTTAGGAAAATGATAGGGAAATGAAGGGTTTATATTAAAATGTAAAATAGTAGAAGGAACTCTCCCTTCCCCAAAGTCCAGACACGTGGAGACACCTGATGCCAACACACCCAGGGAAGAGGCCAAGCTGGCTGGGATTTAGTGTCCAGACTGAAATGAAATATGAAAATCAATTAAAGATTGAAGAGAATTTTAAAAATCATAGAATCCCTGAATGCTTTGGGTGGGAAGGGACCTTGAAGCTCATCCAGTCTCACCCCCTGTCATGGGCAGGGACAACTTCCACTATCCCAGCTTGCTCCAAGCCCTGTCCAGCCTTGCTTGGAACACTTCCAGGGATGGAGCATCCACAATATTTTGCTGGAGTGAGGTTACTTACAATGGGAACAGGAATCCTGTGACTTTTCTTTAAATCTAAATACACAAAACAGACAGAAAATTAATCAGACCTGCAAAGTGCTGAGCCCTGTAGCTCAAACCTCTGAACACCAAGACAAAAAAAAAACCAAAAAAACGAAGCCATGACCCCTCCTAAACACCCCCCAGAAGAGCCAAAAACTTATTTCCTGAAAAAACTATTTATTTGTTTAACATAAAATATCTAATGTGGACTCCAACTCTCCAATGCTGTGTCGGGAACAGGAACCAGAGGAGTATTTTACAACAAGCTTGAGATACACCAAATTTTTCAACATTAAAATGTAAATCCAGCTTAGAAACTGTACATTCAAACATGGCAACATTTTCTGCTCTTTCGGCATGTATTTGGGAATAACAAATCATTCCATCCAAGCACATTCCCATGCCAGCTTGGCATGTTGAGATCTTGGACACTTGGCAAAACTGGATCCCACAATTCTGTTTGAATTCCAAAGGATCTCACTTTCCAGTTTGAAACGAAGCAGTTGCAGTAGTTCCTTGACCAGTGAAAATTACTCAGCGTGGAAAAGGGATTCTTTGGAAGTTTGTTCTGTACCTCAATGGTGCTGCCCTACTGATAAAATCTATTGGTGGTGATTTCTAACTGGTGTGTGTCGACCCCAGTGTTCTCAGTGAACAAGCTAAAATGGCCTTCTCTTATTAATTATATGCAAATTCCTGTAAATCCTGAATTCCAGCTCCGTCCCTCCAGTGCCCAACGGGCTCCTGCTGAATTCAGCCAGGTGGGATCAGCTGTGGTGGGCTCCTACCTCTCCCTTTCATTCAGCTGATCCAAAGCCCATGGATATCCACAGGAGATTTTCCCAGATTTCAGTGAGCTTTGGATCAAACTTGAACAAAATCAAAGACCCAGCAACACCAATCTCGGTATTTCTGTCATTAAATAGATTTTTTTTTTTTAAGTGCAGAATTCATAAAAAGTGAAAAGCAAAAATGCCTTCCGTGTTTTGGTTAACACTGGAAATGTCACAGGTTAAAACTGATCTATTCAACAGCATGGAAAATGTTGCATTCCCTGGAAATCTTTACCTGGGGAGTAGCTTATCTGTAGGATCCAGGTGTGCATGAACAGATAAACATCACCTAAGACTCTCTAAAGGCTGTTGGATGCAATTCTTTTACATCCAATTCTTTTAAACTGCTGAATAGTCACCTAAAAAAATGAAGTGAGATGTGAGCAAACATTTACCCAGGGAAAGCAGAATTTTAACTCAAGGCTCTGAGTAACAAACTGGGCCATGGAGGCTAGGCCTGTCCTGCACTTTGGATTCTCTGTCACCTCTACCCAGGCTCAGTTCCAGAGTCTTGGGATGCAAACACAGCTCATGGCAAGCCCAAGGAAGGAAGGATGGAAGCACCTGGGGGACTGGAATGGCCTCGAGGGCCTCCAGCAGCAGGAGGAAGAGGATGGAATGTCAGAGGTGTCACTGAGGGGTGAACAGCCTGACTGTGCAAAGGCAAGCCCAGCTCCAGTAGATCCCAGCCCAGCAGGTCTCCCAGCTCACTGGCCACAGATGTGTGGTGATATCTGATGAAACCCATCAGATTATTGGGCATCCAGGATCTGCTTCCAAGATCAGGTTTTTCATATCCTGCACATCAGAGTGAAAACAGAGAGGTTCCCCATCCCTGGAAGTGTTCAAGATCAGGTTTTGCCCTGGAGCACACTGGTCTAGTGGAAAGTAGACCATGGCAGGGGTGGGACTGGATGAGCTTTAAGGTCCCTGCCAACCCAAATCACTTTGGAGTTCTGGTATTTCATGGAACAAGCCCCTCTGGCTCTGCTCCAGGCTGCCCCAGGCACACAGGGAGAATGATCCAACTCCAGCCTGGCAGAAGGAGGTGAACAAATGAGTTGTGGTTGCTGTCAGTGCCACGAGAGCCTTGTCTTTTTACTGGGATCAACTGGAGCTTGATCTTGGTGGGGCATGAGGACACAGGGACAGGGGACACAAAGGGATCAACCCAGCTGGAAGGGTTCAGAGGGTTCTGTGCCATCACCCACAGCTGAGCCCAGGGATCCCTTGGGAGCTGAATTCATTTTCATCTCGCTGGGAAAAGCCAGATTTGCCTGTTTCCACCAACCATTCCTGGAATCCTTCACTGAGTCACCACCCTCCAGTGGGACTGGATGGACACTCGGTGCCTTGGCAAACTCTGTTCTCAGCAGAACATCCTCCCTCACACAATTTCAACAACCTCTTTGGCCTTTTCCATCAGCCTGAGTTTCCTGGCTTTCTTTAAGGAATTATCCACTCCTGTTTTCCCCTCAGTCTCCAAATGAGCAGCCTGGCACGTGGTGGAGCATGGCAGTGACCTCTGAGCTGTGACCCTCAGTGACAGCTGTGCCCCAAAGTGCTCACTTGTACTGCACCAAACACAGACTTGGAGACCTATTCCTCACCCCAGGAATGGGACCTGCTTCCCAGGATAATTAAAATGTTCAACTGTAAGAATGTGTTGCACATTTACGTGTGTTCAGGTGAGACACCTGCTCAGACAGACCATAAACCCCAACTGCTTCCACAGCCTCACAAAGTCCATCTCACCCACATTTGGTTGTGTGCCCCAAGGTCTGGAATCCTGAAAATCCACTGAGACCTGGAGGAGGCACATCTCTGATCCCTACACATTCCCACAGACTCTGCCACCTGACCTGTGCCCAGGGACAGGTTTGTGACAAACCAGATGAGCTTGTCCTCACCTGAGCTCTGTTACATCCCCTGACAAGAGCGGGATCATCCCTTGAGGAGCCACACCTGAAGGAGGGATGTTCCTCATCCAAGGTCACTGCAGATGGGCTCTTCCCATGGTTTTGTTCATTTATTACAGCTACATTCCTCTGTCACCAGTCAATTACAATCAGCAGGAAAGGTCCTGCCCAGCTGTCAGGGAGTGGCTCCACCACAACAGCTCTGGACTCTGCTTGGGCTACCCCACCATGAGGATGTGCCCAGGAAACAGAGCAGGGACACACCTGGATCCACAAAGAGAGCCCCAGGAGTGAGAACCTCCCCACCCCAAGCAAGAGACAGAGAGCTCAAGGTCCCTGTCAATGCCTGAGAAGTCCAATTCTGCTCCAAAACATGAGGATTTACACATTGGACTTGATGATCTTGGAGGTCTTTTCCAACCTTAATGATTCTGTGATTTACATTTCTGCTACAAGGTCCCAGCTCTGCAGCAAACACCACCCTCCCTTCTCCAACTACCCACCTGGGATGAGAGAAACAGTCAGGAATCAGTTCCCAAGCAAACCACTCTCCAGGAACAGAACCCAACTGGAAAGCCCGGGTTGGTTTGCCAGAACCACATTTTGGTGGTGGTTTTGATGGCTAAAAGTGCAAGGCAGGCATTTAATCCATAGTGTAGGGGATGGAATCCACCCTCTGCCAGGCCAGGGCCACACTAAAGATGAACCTCTTGGTTTTAGGCATCGAGAGTTCAGTGTTTTAATGACAGCTTATGCTGGGCTGCAGTCACTTGGCATTTGCTTGGCACGGGACATTTTAAGCTGAAGAGCTGACCATGCAAGCACGACAGACTGAAGAGAAACACCTCCTGCTAAACTTCCAAGGATATCTGGATCAAAGGCCACTCCATCCAGAAAGTTTTTATGAGTGTGAGCAAAGAGCAGCAGAAACACAAATTGCTGAGCTTCAACCCCAAACTCCTGCAGTTTGAAACGTGACGTTGGCAGTGATGGTGGTCAGCTTTCCATGCTTCAGGCTCGGAGGTTTTGTGAGACATCTTGCTCCTAATCCTTCATTCTTCCAGCAGGTTTCCATGTCCCATCATTCCTGCGATTCCCCTGGGGAATGAGATCCTCTGCCCACCATCTCCTGGCCCCATTCCTTGTGGCTGGACTCCTGGAGGCCACGGCCCTTGGTCTCGATGGGCAGGAAGCAGGAGGCCAGGGCAGCCAGCAGGCAGCAGCCACTGTAAACCAGCAGAGTCAGGTAGACTGAAGATTCCAACATCACCTGCAGGAAAAAGGCAGGGAATGCAAAACAGCACCTCAGCATGGAAATACAGACACTGATGGAGCAGTAGAAATTGTAGTGTTGGGAATAAAGTTTAACTTGAAGCTTCTAGAAAGGAGGGAGAAGGACATTTTAGAGATCATGCCAGGACAAGGGACAGGGGTTTTAAACTATCAGAGGGCAGGATTAGACTGGATTTTAGGAACGAAATCTTCCTTCTGAGGGTGGGAGGTCCTGGCACAGGTTGCCCAGAGAAGCTGTGGCTGCCCCATCCCTGGAAATGTCCAAGGATGGAGCTTGGAGCAACCTGGGATAGTGGAAGAAAAGCAGGTTCTACATCACCTTCATAGAATCATGGAATTGCTAAAGCTGGAAAAGACCTCAAAGATCATCAATCCAAACCTCCAGTGCCTCCAATCTCAGAGGAGAAAGGATTTACCTGTGCAATGAACGGGGTTATGAGGGCTCCCACTCTGGCCATGCCACTGCACGTTCCCAGGCCCAAAGCACGTGTGGCTGTGGGATAAACCTGTGGAAAAAACATCATC
Source organism: Rhadina sibilatrix (assembly GCA_013400275.1). Lineage (NCBI taxonomy): Eukaryota > Metazoa > Chordata > Aves > Passeriformes > Phylloscopidae > Rhadina > Rhadina sibilatrix. The sequence continues at coordinate 184,847 of VWYO01010735.1, forward strand.
CTATCAATCCCAGTGGGAAGTTTTCCTCCTTCCACTTCTAAATCAATGATAATTAGTAAGTTGTGCCACAGCACACTCTGTCACACAATGATAATGGGATTCACAGCTCCAGTCTGGGAAGGTCCATTGGGAACAGGTCATCAAAATGACTTTCCCACCCTGTTCTCACTCCCCTTGAACTTTCCCATCACCACAACCCCCTTACCTCAGGAGTGTAAACATAGGCAGCCTGAAATCCTCCTGAAATAAAAGCTCTTGCAATGAAGAGCAGCACAGTAAGAACATTTCTGTGAGAAGAAAGAGGAGAGCAGAGTTTGGCAATGTTAAGTGCAATCTGCTGGGTTCACTTGGAACATCCCTGCTGAGAAAACCCAACCCCAGCCTTAAATCTTTCTCCAGCTGACCATGACCATCCCACAGCTTTTCAAACCACCACTCCCACTTCTCCCACCACAACCAGGAGAGGACATGGAGAAATCCTTTACTCCAGCTGTTTCCTGTGCTGGACTCACCTTCCAACACAGAGAAAGAGCAGGAGGCTGCAAAAGGAGAAGACAAGGAAGGACAGGGCCATGGTTTTCTTGCGGCCGATGCGGTCGATGATCCACAGGGTCACCAACACACCTGTGGGAAGAGACCAGGAGACCCTTGGGAATAGAGCAAAGAGGGGCTGCAGCAGATTCAACACAGCCTGGGTGGTTTAGATTGGAAATTTTGGCCTCTCTTTCCAATCCTTTGCTAGCCCCAGGCAGAGCTGCGGGATGGATTGCTACTGGTGTCATGTGGAAACAGGAATTCTGTGTCCTGCTACATGCTCCCAGGTCCACAGATCCACACTCCCATCCAGGGATTACTGATGTGAATGCCTAAAACACCTCATGGCTCTCACTGGAAGAACTTCTGTTCAACTTCTGGCCATTGCTCCCTGCTGGATTTAAGGCCTCTTTAGAATGTGGTATTTTCTTTCTGTTCTGTTATTTAGATGCTTCACCAAATTATTTCTGCCCTGCTTTTTGATAGGAAATAGATCAAGCTCAGTCAATCTCACAATTAAGTCTTCCCTCCAATGCAATTTTCCCAGATCCTTTTGAAAGCTGTGGGGATTATTCCAGCATCAGTGTCACATCCAGAGGTACCCTGTCAATATCTCTCACTCCCACCTCAGTGTGTGTGAGGATCAAACCAGACCTTTCAGCCACAGCACCACTCCAAGGTACCCACTCTTTCTTTGGGGTATCCTTCTCAAAATGTACTGTTTGGCAGCACACTCCTCCTAGGAATGACTGTGCATATTTCTCAGTCATTATTGCAAATTATCATTCATTAAATGGCTTCTCCTAGAGCTTTTAGCCCTGAAATTATGATCCAGAAGAGTGAAAATATCCTGATCCCTGTCTCTGGTGTTGTTTCAATCAGATCAACAGGAGATCCCCATCCATCTGAAGGATCAGTGGCTGTTTCACACTATTTTGCTTGTCCCATGCCAGACTGTCCATTGAAATTTGCTGGAACTGCCTGGAAATCACAGGCTCAGGACTGAGGCTGGACACACAGATTTAGGGAATAAGCTCTCCATGGATTCACTGCACCCATCATCCCTTGAAAATACTTCTGGAAAGTCACTTATGGGTAGAAATTCCAGTGTTTCTGCCCCTTTGATTGAGCTGGTTTTCCTCCTCCTGAAGTGTTGCTGGGTTGGAACAGACAGAGGGGCCATTCCAGAGCAACGACTGATTTTTTTCTGGAGTGATCCCAGGTCAGGGAGGATCCACAGCCACAGCAAGGAGCTCTGAGTGCTGTGGGGAGCACCAGGCCACACATCCCAGTTCCACTGCTGCTTCCAGAGCCCAATCCCACACCCTGAGCCATTCCAAGGAAAAACTGGTGCTTCCCATTGCTCCTTACCAGGGAATTCTGACAGGGTTGTCCAGAGCAGGTCAGTGTAATCCTCCTCTGTCAGGTACTCACAGGTCAGGCTGCACTTGGCTTTTACTTCCTGCCTTCTGCTGGATACTGCAGGGAAAAAAAAGCACCAATATTTAATATATTTTAAGTAAACCTTTCCCTGTTTACCTTCCTGCTGAGCCTCTCACTTTTACTGCTGAAATTTAGGAAGGGATGGACTGGAAGGAATGATGTGGATTCACTGCACCAACCATCCTTTAAAAAACCTCTGGAAAGTTGTTTAGGGATAGAAATTCAAGTGATTCTGCCCCTTTGATTTAATTGCTGTTCCTCTTCTGAATGCCTGATGTGCTGCTGGGATGGAATTCAGAGTCAGAGGGGCATTGAAGAGCAATGCTTGGTGATTTTACCTGGAAACACTGAACATTTATCACGTTTGCTGTGACAGGATGTCTCAGCTCAGTGAAAATTCCACCTCCTTATCAGCTGTACAGCCTGAATTATTTTCCAGTCCAGGGCTCAGGACAGAATTAACTCCAATAATTCAGTTTCTCCCAACACAAATGGGGATCCCAACACTTCCTACACTCCGAGAATACTGAACAACTCCATGTCCTTACAAAAAACAAGGGGGTTTAAGGGCTGCATCCTTCTCTGGGGAGACAAACCTGAGTCAGAGCTCTCAGAGCTCCCCACTGCTGTTCAGCCCTGGAATCTGGGGCTGCTCCATCACTCCCCATCCACCTTTGATAATTTCCCAACTTCCAGGCAGTTTTCCCTAATTACAAGGGTTCTGAATGCAATCATTCCTCCTCTGGGGAATCAAACTGTTCAAGCCTCTTCTTAACTCAGTCAAAGCCCCTTTTTTTTTTTTTTTTGTTCCCCAGAAAAAATTCTACAACACAAAGGACATTGATTTCCCACGAGTATCTTTTTTCTCTGCAGGTTTTCCCATCCTGAGCACCCAGGAGCTCCACAGCAGCAGTTTCTCTCTCTCAGAACTAATTAGACCTGTCAAATCTGCAAACTTGTATTTATTCATTCACTTTTTTTTTTTTTTTTAATCAAGAAGAGCAGATAACAGGCCTGCCTTGAAGGTTTGTCTTGCTGTTTGACATTTTGGGCTCAAAACCACTGTACAGGACCTCTCTGCACTGGGCAGAGATGAGGAAATATTTAAAATAAAGTTAAAACTCAGCCACATTCATTTTCCAAACCACCAGCAGAAAGTGATCTAATAAAAGATATTCCAGCAGTTTTAACAGGAAATATTTAAAAAGAAAAGATGGAGCAATACTCACTGCTGCAAACATCTCCTGCTTGGAAGAGCTCTGTAGTTAATAAAACTAATCCATAATATGAAAAAGCATTGGAAAACCTGCAAGGAAGCAAATGAGAGAGGAAGTTTCAGTTAGTCCAGCTTAAAAGGAACACAACAAATCAAAAGTCCTACCTCAAAGCTATTTCAGCATTCAGAAAATTAAAGGGCAATTAAAGGGAATGCTTGGGTGCTTGAATAAATTACAAATCAATACAGGTTGGGGGGTTTTTGTTTGGTTGTTTTTTTTTTTTTTTCTGGGGAGGAAGTTGCTGTATTTGAGCAAAATCCCTTCAATAAAACTCATTTAGAGCTGTGCTGGCACTGAACCTTTAGGTTTTCTCTTACCAAATAAACCAGAGCAACAACGTGGTCCAGCGGAAATGGGGGGTGAAAAGATCCCTCATCTTGCCTCGGTCCTCCTGTTGGGAACAAGCAGAAGTTGGATGAGGAGGGACAGGCTAAAGTGTCAAATTTCATCTTGTCCCATGAATTCAGATCCAGGAATTCTGACCTGAGCTCTTCAACAACCTCAAGGTTTGGTTTTCTTAACAACAGTGAGGTTAAATAACATTAATGCCCGTTTTAAAGCTGCTTTTCACTTCCAAATGAGAAACAAACTCCTCCTCAGTGGGAAAGAGCCCTAAATGATCAAACCTCATTTTTTTTTCCTGCCTAGCTGAGACATTAAAGTTGAACAGAACATAGATGATTTGCTTACAAACCCCCTCAGTTTCATTGTTCTGGAGGTGCCTGTGAGCTGCACGTACCTGCCTGGACACCACCAGTTTTCCCAAGGGCATTGGAGCTCCATTTTCCGTGGCAATCCTCTTCAAAGTGGCCAGAGCTTTCTCCTGGTTCCCAGATAACACATCATACCTGGCACTTTCTGGCAGCCACTGAGGGTCACACACACACAGGAGGGTGTCACAACCAGCAAAATCTCTGGGCTTTTCCTTGGGGGAATCTCAGTGGTTGCAGCAGATTCCCACATAACTAAGGTTTGCAGAACTAAGCTTGAAGAATTCCAAGAAAGAATTCCAAGAATCATCTCATCAGGCTTTAAAAACTGTAACCTCCCCTCCACTTTCCCCATGAACTCAGAACCCTCTCCCTTCCATTCCTTTGGGTTTATCCTTGTGAAGTGTTGGGATTTTTTGCATTTTTTTTTACATTATCCCTTCCATAAAGGAATGGCAAAGCATCCAGGGCAGAAAAAAGATCCTTCAAAATTTATGAGTTTAAGCTCCTTTTAATTCAGAACAAGCTTATGAGCACCTGGATAACTGGAAGGTTTCCTGAACAACTAAGGACTAAAAAGGGCTGCTAAACCACCTGACAAGGACACTTATCTATGAGGAGACTGAGTGATTGGCAAAGAGATCACCTAATAAAATATAAAATATAAAATATAAAATATAAAATATA
>VWYO01010736.1:0-27939 GCA_013400275.1 Rhadina sibilatrix
TGTCCACGTTGACTGCGACAGTGAAGGGCATGAAATCTTCTGGGAAGTGGATGCCCTATCTCTGGTCCTGTTCAAGGACAGGTTGGATGTGGCTTTGAGCAAACGCATGTAATGGGAAGTGTCCCCACCATGGCAAGGGAGTTGGAATTGAATGATCTTTAAGGGCTCTTCCAATCCAAACCATTCTCTGATTCTATAATACTCAAGAGATATAATTTTTTACATTTAAATTACTGCCAGCTAATACTTCATTGGTACAACATCAGTTGTACCATTACTTACTAAAATATTACTATTTAATATCTGTGGACAGTGAAACACCAACCACCTTCTTAAGCAAAGTACTAAGGAAAATGTCAGGAGATAAAAAAACCTCAGCCTTAATGTATAAGCAAGGATCATAGTTGTTTGTACTTTTCCTAACATCTATTCAGTTAAAACAAAAGCAGCTTTACAAAACACCACAGACATTGTTAAGTGTATAGATTTTCTTCATCCGTCTCTTTTATATGCATTTTTATGCAAGTGCTGTTTTATGCTTATTTGCATTATTACATTCTATTTTACACCTGCTGTCAAATATTTATAATATATTCAGGTAACCTGGTGACCACTGTATTTTGTTTTTTCTTTCCACTATGTTAGTAAAATCCAAGGGCAAAATTACATTTTTAGCCTAATAGTTACAATAGTGGCCTTTTTGCACCGATAAAACCATTAACAAAAAAAAAAAAAAAAAAGGGTCTACTGATGATCCCTCTACCCATGCTTACAGCAGTAGTTTTGTTGCTCTTGATGAAGTATTTTTAAGATCAATTTTTAAGATCTATTTCCCCCTTGTCCAGATAAAGAATAACATGATGATACTGCAAGACCCATTAAGTCCTTCAACATGCTCCTATCCTTTCAGAGGTATTGTAGCAGTAGAAATAATACTGTTTTTTAAAACAGAAAATAGAATCACAGTTGCTTTGAATGTAGTTGCTGCATATTCATATACTACAAAGATTATCCTAAAAGAGATCACAGCAAATAGGAGTCTGCCCAGTGTTTTCTAATTTCCACTTTTGGTATTCATGTAACTGCTGTGTTAACCCAAGAAAGGAGCTCCATCTTTATGTGGCACCATTTTTCTCTTTACTATTTATTTCTCATTCATTTATATTGTATGCTCTGGAACAAGTGTTACACCTCTCATATGCAACCCCTCCTGCAAAATGTGTGTTACTTTTTACTACTACTTTGCTACAGTACTGCAGAGTGGAATGTTTTTGGCTAATCTTGTTGGCTAATAGGCTCTCTCCACAGTAGGATAAACAAAACACTTACAGTCAAGTACCAAGCATAGATGTTCCAAAGTTCAAATACCCTTTTCATTGACATTTCCTTGAAACATATGCATTTCAACATTTATGTAGGGGAAAAAAAAAAAAAAGACAACAACCAACAACAAAATACTCAAAATTCCCGATATCTAACAACAAATAGGGGAGTTATTTTTCAGATAACATCTATTCTAAGCTATTGCAGAAATTACATGTTTTCCAGAGCCAGGTGTTAGGTATGAGACGTATTAGGTTATATAAGACTAAAAGTTTCCATGGCAATTTTGAACAGATCAAATCATTTATGACCACTAAGTCAATTCTCATAGACACTGATCAGCACTCTCGGGTCTTAGATCTTGCTCACATTCAAACACTACTCATATCTGCCTAAGAAGTGATATAAACCACTTGTCCAAGAACACAAACTTCAAGAAGAACGCAGGATGCCCTTTTTTGTTAAGAAATCCAAAATAAATATACATGTCTTGGGTTATGGAACCAAAAGGTATGTATTCTATTTTCATCTGTTAAAAGCAGTTGAAGAGATGTTTTTCTTTATCTCTTGTAACTCAAGGGGGGAGAGGCCTGACGCCTTCTGATAATGGGCCATTAACACCCCCCTCAGGCAATACCCTTTCCCAGAGTGCGGTGCATCTGCATTTCCATCATCCTATTGTGAGATGCATCACATCCCTCTGGCAGTGGCAGGGGGCAGGCAGTTTCTATCTGGATAAAACTGAAACACAGGGACATGAAAAGATCCAGCTTTCACCCGATTTCTGGGAGGAAGGCCGGACCCCATCTCACCAACACCAGACCCAGTCTCACCATCACCAGATCTGATCTCACCATCACCAGACCCCTTCCCACCACCTCTGGACCCTTTTGCTACAGGATCATCTCTACTTCAACAGAACCACATCTGCCACTTCAGAAGGACTCACTTTGGGACTGCTTCCAACACCCTGACCAATAGGGTGTCAGGTTGTAGCTCTGACTCTGTCAAGATTTTCCAAAATTGTTGTTTGTTTCCTAGATGGGTTGGGTGGTTTTCCTACTACATTTGTATTGTTAATATTCCTAGTAAAGAACTGTTATTCCTATTCCAAAATCTTTGCCTGAAAGCCCTTGATTGTAAAATTATTATTTGGCAGGGGGTGAGAGGTTTACATTCTCCATTCTAAGGGAAAACCCAGTTTCCCAGGCAGATGTTTTGTCTTTCCAAAACAAGACAACATATTAATTTAAAGATTAAATATTTCCCTCCTACAATATAAGAGTTGTAGTACACACAGGAATAGCTATGTTTAATGTATTACAGAAAATACTACATTTTCTCACAGAGGAATATCAGAACTTATAATGAACATTTTTCCAGTGAACAAAAATAAACACCACTATAATGCCTCAGTGACTAGCAAAAACAATTATATGCTACACAAACATGCATTCATTTCGAAGCAGAAATTACATCAAATATTACAAAAAAAACTCTGTATGAAAAATCGACATGTACAAACATAGCAGAAAGGTAATTAAGAAAATTAAGCATTAAAATTGCTCAGCTTATTCATGAGGTTGCATTGTGTGGGCTGCCATATGCACATAAAGAATTCAAAATTGCCAGCACCTCTGATACACAAAAGTATAAATCCCAGAATGAGAATAATGTAATGTACCACACATAGGTAGTCATGGTAGCATTAAATAAGCAGAGAGCAGAAGACTGAGAATTTATTTGGGTTTTTTGGGTCGGTGTTTTTATTTGGGGGGGGGGCGGGAAGTGGGTTTGTTGGGTTTTTGGGTTTGGTTGGTTTTTTTTGTTGTTGTTGTGTTTTGTTTTTTTGTTTGTTTGTGGTTTTTTTGTTTGGTTTGGGCTTTTTTGGGTTTTTTTTTTTTTTGGGTTTTTTTTGGGGGAGGGGGTTGTGTAGTAATTATGAAATCATGAAAGTGACTGTGGTGTATAGTAAAGATTTTACTTCTACTGAGGCCGAAAATAGTCAGGACTTTCAGAAGCTTAGCAAGGAAAAAACACCCTTATGTTCAGAATATCTAGTTGCAGCTTATAGGCTTCCAATTAGAATAAACTGAGTTAACAGGCTGAACAGAGTCCTGACATCTAAAAGATTACATCTTTAAAGCATTACAACTGTAGTATGATTTTTTCAAGAAAGCACACCCACATTACAGATAATGAAATAATTTTTAGCTCTCTGCTTAATTAAATCAACCTATTTTTATTCACTGACATCAGATTCTGATTCTGCAGATGAAACTAGATTCTTTACTACCAGTAAGGATAATCTGAAAGGGTGGCACTATTATCTCAAAAAAGAGAAAGAGAATAAAGAATGCATCATGATGATAAAAAGGAAGCAATAAAAAAGGGAATCCATGAGCCAAGCTGTTGTAGAGACACAGCATATGTTCACTCATGATGACAGTTTTTACTGATGAACTGAAAAAGAGAACTGCACAGTGTAAGAATCTGTATTTTTCTTCACTGCACTGTAGTAAAGAGTGAACCCTTATTAGGAATAAATTCACTAATACAGTTCTTTACATTGCTGCTAGTAGCCATAGAGTTATCTTTAATCCATCTCTGTTAGGTTACAGTTTAAATAAGAGAATTCATTAACATGAAAATAAATAATTCCAGGCCGTAGAAAATAATTTTCCAATGAATAAGTATTTAAGAATCTGTAATTATCTGTTGTACCCATAATAAACCAGGAGGTTTTACTGAAAACTATACATTAGAGTTTAACTGAAAAAAAACCCCTAAGCTTGTCTAGACACTGAAGTGCATCTCACTTTCTGATTAACATGTTTGCTTACAAGAAGAAGCAGCAAGAAGTAATATTTTTGTAAGCCTGGCTGATGGTTGGAACAAAGCACTCTGGCTTTCAGATATACAAGATCTTTACTAAGCAAGAAAAAAGAGAAAAAGGAAAAGGATTTTAGGTTTTATTTCTTTCCAACATTCTGACCAATGGTATAACTCCTTTATATATAACTACTTCCTTCTCTCAATGAAATGAAACATTGAAAGAAAATTAAAAAATCAGACTTGCTCATCTAAATTCTTTACTAAAACTAGGCATTCCAAGTTCTCATTTTGTGTATTCAAAAAAAAAAAAAAAAAAAAAAAAAACAAAACCCCACACCAAACAAACAAAAGAGGTGAAAATTAATTCTTGTGATCTCCAATGTCAGAGGAGAAATCATTTCCTTTCATCAAAGAAAATGAAGACGTAGCTGTCTTTAATCCATGAGTTATGAAAAGTTTTGATCAAAGAAGGAACATTCAATGAAAATCAAATTAAATTCTATTTTCTGTTGACTCACATTGCCTTCTCAAATATTTTGAAATCTATTATATGCCAATATTGCAGCTATTCATTACACTGCCCATTTCTACCACATAATTTTTAATCCTCCTTGTTTTGATTAAACACGTGATCAAAATTAAACATAATTTTCACAGTTTCAGTATCTGACATTTCAGACATCTATTTGCTTTCCTAATCTTTCACTGTTATCTTTTGCCAAACAATTTTCCTGCAGTCATAGGTGCAGTAAAAAATATCTAACATTTGAGCCAAAGCAAGAGCAAAACCATGTTAGTTCAAAGCATAACTGACATTTACATTTGCCAACTTTTAAAGCGGCTATGGCTTTACTGAATAAAAATCACCTTATTAGAATGCACTAATAAAAAAAAAAAAAATAATGCTTTTTCCATTGAGCTTCTGTTCTGGTTTCTAGCACAAGCTACTATGTTCATGTTCTTAAAAATTTAATCATGGGGATTTGTGAATTGCAATTGTTACCATGACATCAATATTCCAGATTGCATCACTCTGAAGTACTTCAGTACTGACAATACTAAAACAGTCACTAAAGCTTTCATACATAATAGTACCAAACATGTGCAACATACAAGTAGCAACTAAAATGTAACAACCATTCATTCCTCAAACCTTAGCAATCATTAGTAGCATCCAACTCTAGGAAGAAACAAACATGCTGTTTTAATAATGTTCCATGCTTCAAAGCTACACAAGTCTTAATCTCTAAAGTAGTGAATCTATCACTGAATGATAATATCCTTGCCATTCCAATAGACAATAAGAGAATAAGCACGACTGCATCTTTCAGATGGGAAAGTGTAACATACTTCCTTGTCTTAGATGTCTGATACCTAGAAGCACAGAAATAGAGAGATTGAAGGGACAAAATCACCCCACAGTGATTACAGCCATATGAAAGTAACACTTCTATACAAATCAGTCAGTTATCCATCTGTATCTGTATTTCTTCTTCCTCACTTTTGCAAGTAAAATACTAACAGGATGATATAAGGAAGACTTTGAAGAGCAAAATTTCTAAAAGACATGCTAATCTTTTAATTTAACTTAAAAACTCTCCTGGGGATGTTAGGAATCTATTACTGTTGGAAATGGAAAAAAAAATCTGTTCATCATCTGAATGTGAAGTGGCTGCGACATATTGTGAAGCCCTGGCAGAATGAAACCTCCACCTTATACCCTATTCACCACTCCTGTACCAACACTATTTACAGCTCCCAGGCAGCACAATCACCTCTGCATGTGCCCAAGCACCCCTGCCCTTGTGCTGCCCACCCAGCAGCCCACATTGTGTCATCAGGCATCGTGTGTCAGAAGAGCCGTAAAGTTTTGCTGGTCTAACCACCTTTGGTAGACCTTAAGGACAAGCCTAACTCTTCTGACAGCAAAGCCATGGATCAATGCACCACATCAGCACCACATCAATGAAAGGAAGTCTGTGTTGCCTTGTGGTCTCTGCAGCACTTGTGCACAGCCGTGCCTGTGGAAAAGCCTTCTCCAGTGGCCCACGACAAAGGGAAGAGAGGCTTAGTGTGTTGGGTTAGCATGGACGGTAAAAACCAATTAGTGATTGACTTTGAAACTGACTACTAGATTAGCCAATTAAATATAGGTGTACACCTCTGGGTCACACACAGCTTAAATTCAGGAGGATCTTGTGAAGCCAGCCTTTTTCCTCCCTGCCTTGGAAGAGGCGAGCTGGCCCCAGCTCCCGGCTCTGGGAGGGCTGGGTCCGGCTGGCCCCTGCCCGGGCCAAGTGTTTCCCAGGAAGGTGCAGGCACCGGTGACTCCCAGGCCAGGGTAAGGGAGGAGAATATGCTTCTTCCCGGCCCGGATTGGGTCTGCAGCAACTGTAAAACACCCTGCTGCTCCCCCTAGCTACTAGCAAGGAGGAGGAGAGGCTGCAGCCTCTGATGGTAGCTCAGACCTGGGCCACCCCAGATGAGACCGAGAGTGGTAGGGAGAAGGCATCCATCAGTCTGGATAACTACTGAGATCCTGGCTGCCATTTCTGGGCCTTCCCCCACTGGCATGGCTTCGAGATCTTTGCAGCTCCCACCTGGCAGGGACCATGTGCCTACTGCAGGCCTGGGGAAGCTTTAACTCTTTCCTGGCAGCAGATGGAACTCCCAGAGCACCAGCCCATCCCTGCATGAGAACAGACAAAGTGATTGAACTGTAAAGAGACACAGTACAGACAGTCAGTGAATAGAGAGTGAAGAGACTATTAGGACAAAGAAGGAAGAGTGGCCTAACTTGGCTGGACTTCTCTTAAGGCTATGGAGACTGAACTAAAATATCCCTTCAAATCATGGGAAAGATATGCATTTGAGGAGATGCTCAAACTTGTGTGTATATTTTGAGCAAAGGTGTTTGTGATAGACTAAGTGATATTAATCTTATGAGATGCTTGAACAGAGAGAGATAAGAAGTCCTCTGTACCACTGAAAAAGCGAGAAAATATCTCTATTCTTTGAAATGAAGAATCCTTTGTTCTTTATTCATCTTTAAAAGGTGACACCCTAATATGCAAAAGTCTAAGACCCATGACCCCTCAGCAGCTTGAGAAACTGCTAATGAGAGGGGTCACAGAAGCAGGTTTTACTGAGTGGTTGGTTTTGTGACAGTTAAAACTGACAAGAGAACTGTTCTAAATTGTCAGTGGGATCCATGACTCTAAGAGAGACTCCTCTCCTAAAGAATTGATAAAAGACTATTTTCAAATGGTAAAACTGACGGAAAATCACAGGTTGTCTCTTTATATTGTTTGTGGAAAAGCAAACAGTTTGTAAAAAGAGGATAAGTGTTTTGAAGGTTTCATATTTTTTTTCTTTTTTTCTTTTTAGTTTGTGTTAATAACACTGTTTTAATAACTATCTGTTTAAGTTGGGCCTATTTTGCCTATTTCTTGTAATCCTATCTCCTAGAGAGAAAAAAAAGCAAATATTCAAACCACTACACTAAATTTAGCAAACAGAATTCACCAAACGTGAAACCACTACACTTAGAAAAGTCTCTGCCAATCATGAATGCAGGAGACTTCACTATAGCTTTGGAGGTACTTCAGACATGAAAAATTATTTACATGAACTGAAAAATAAGTAGGCAAAATCTCCAGTCTCCAGGACTCATGCTGAATCAGCAATGTTTGCACACTTTCTCCCTCAACCCTGGAATTCCCAGCTCTGGACACAACCCTGAATTTTCTGTTAGTTCTCCTGAGATACTTGGGAGAGGGATCTGGCATCCCTCACAAACACTGCTACTCTGCTGAACTTTCCCTTGTACGATTGGTCTATCAGTTTTTGAGGACAGAAGAGTTAATAAAAAGATTCTTTGTCCTTGCAATACCATAGATCGTGACCAGGATCAGTCCTGAGGGAGGATTCTGTGAGCATGGTTTTTACTAACTTCTGAAAGGGTTAGTTAGTTAGTTTCTTAAATTGTAGAAAAGAATTTGTCTGTACTGAATGAAACAACTGTCAGAATAAGAAAAATTCTAAAAATATAGTCAGCACTGAAAAATAAGCATTCTTCTAATTCGATATTTTGGAATGCCCTAAAAATGACATTGTATCAAAAGATACCTTTATACATTTGAAAAATATACACAATTTATTGTGTTTAACGTACAGTATAACTTTACTTACTGTTCTGAAGAATAGAATAGATGTACTTGCATTGTCTTGGCTTATTTGTGAATTCAACATTTTTTTTCTGATTTCTCTGTCTGCATTTGCATCAAATGCTACTTCTGATAAGATGCCAGGGGTTTTTTTGCTGATTAAATTAATTTCAGAAACAATTCCTTACCTTCTCACACTCCCCCAAACATCTTGCTTCCAATTACTTGTAGCTCTTCCTGCTCTTGTGCAACATTGTTTTTTAATTTTATGTAAAGTTATCATGGGTTATGGAACCAAAAATGTGTATTCTATTTCATCTGTTGAAAGCAGCTGGGGAGATGTTTTTCTTTATCTTATAACTCTGGGAGGAGGGGGGCAGATGCCTTCTGATAACGGGCCAGTTGTTAAAACCAGGTGGGGCAGTGTTTCTTATCTCTTTCACCACCTGTCCTCCCTCCAGGGGGATATTTTCTGCTAATGGGCCATTAAGGCTCACCAAGGACATGAAATATTCCATCATCCCATTGTGAATGGGACCCAGTGTGGGTAGCCAACCTAGATGCAGGAACATGAAGTATCTGGTTCCACTGGATTCCTGGAGGAAGACTGGACCCTTCTCACCATCACTGGACTCTTTTCTCTCAGGATCATCTCTGCTCCAACAGAACCACATCTGCTACTCCAGGAGGACTTACTGTGGACTGCTCGACTGCTTCCAACACCCTGACCAATAGAGTGTCAGGCTGTAGCTCTGACTCTGTCAGGGTTTCTAGGATTTTTGTTTGTTTGCTTGCTTGTTTTTTTGTACATTTGTAATTGTTAATATTCCTAATAAAGAACTGTTATTCTTATTCCCATATCTTTGCCTGAAAGCCCCTAATTACAAAATTATAACAGTTTCGAGGGAGGAGGTTTACATTCTCAATTCCAAGGGGAGCTTCAATTTTCCCTGGTAGATACCTGTCTTTCCAAACCAAGACAAAAGTTTAATAAGACTGTGGAGTGTTGGGAGTGATACTATGTTATAGAAAGCAAGCTAGTAAATAAATTTTAGTGAGATTTTCTGTAGCTGAAAAAGAGGATTCTAGAAAGTTAGCTGGGTTATGTGAAAGGTTTTTTGTAACACATTACTTGGACTATTTTTATTCACCTGCAAGAGATGAGTAGCTGCCCAAGCAGAAGCCATAGAATTATGCAAGTTTACACACCAGTGAAAATATTACATTTGTCAAAGTAAGTTTGACTAGGTGTTAATCTTAGAGCATGAGAGAAAAATAAACACAATTTTGTGCTCCTATTCCTAGAAATGCTGGCCTAGTACTACAGTAGAAAATATGATCTTAGTTTATTTCCCTGCAACACTTCTTAAGTACCAGAGAAGATTTATGTAAAAAGACTAAAGGGTAACAGAAACAGTCACTACTATTTCCTTTGAGGAGATAAACCCAAACACAAGTTACGTTTTCATATTATTTCATTGGTCAAATGGCATTTGTGAGGTGACTGAAAATGAAAATAATTATCCAGGCAATTCACAGGAGAATTAGGGTGCTGGCACAAAGCTCAAAGCCCATTTCATAATAAAGACCCCATATTTCAGGAAGTATTGATGGGCTGTGTTTGTCCAGTTAATTTTGCTTTAAAATCAACAGAAATGGGAATAAGCCATTTAGAGCATTTTGTCCTTACTGAATATACTGCTTCATCTGAAAAACACTAATCCGTGCTGTATTTGTTCTGTGTATGACAAAGGCAGCTTGTTGCAAAACAGGACTATTTTTTTAATTTATATGCATGTTATATATGGTATATTATGAACACTGATACAGACTCATATATAAACACAAGTATTCAACTAATTTCATGCCATTACATGCAAAATAGTAGTCTACAGAACCAAAAAAAGCCTAACTATGACAATTAACAAAGAATGAACCATAATGAAAAATTTAGCTGGTGCTAGTGATGGGGAACATATTGTCCCCCAGAAATTAGTTTGTCACTAATGAAAAATAAAATAAACCCCCTTTCTTAATGATGCACATTCTTTTCAGAGTATGGTACATATATAATGTCTAAATGTGGCAGCATATTCTATTATTTGAGATCACCTAAACTGGTTTTGGAAAGTAAAAGCTTCTGAGAAGTTTTTAAATAATTAAAGCACCAAATAGAGCTAAGAAACTCCATATATAAGGCACCCAAGGTCTGATTCCCAGATCTCATTTGTAAGGCCACAGGCAGCTAATAAACCAGGACCAGAAGGCCAAGGAAAGAACCTGCAGATTTAGTGAGGACAAGGCCATGAGAGGAACAGTGAAGTGGCTGGAGCAGCAGCTGCTCCAGGGGGAATTTCTAGGCTTTTGTGCACTACCTGTACTTCCTGAAAAGGTTTCCCCATGCATACTCTGAGGCAGACACCATCATAAACTTAATTAAACAACAGAAAATAAATTTTTAAAAAAACCCCATAGTGCCTTTCATTTTTTACAGCAAGGAAGGGAGTAAAGTGGAAAGAATCAGGTCCTGGGAAACCTCTCACATCAGAGAGTAATGTGGACAGGGAAATTGCAATGGGAATCTCCTGCTCTAGAGAGGAAATAAAAAACTTTAAAAGCTTTTTATTCCTTTCTCTCTATGCATCTTATCAAACAGAAAATAATAAAAGTGTATGCAGTGATGTCAGTCATGGGAAATGCTTGTAAAAGCACAGCAGTTTGGGATATTTAAAAAATCAGCTTGACAAAGCATTGCCAAGACCTTATGCAGTAAAATTTTATGCAGGATCATCACAAAGGGCTTAGTAAGCCTGATTTCCATAGTTGAGGCCAAAGCTCCTTGTTGACTACTACATGACTACTTTTATACTAACAGCATAAATTAGTGCAATTCCATGCTTAAATCTGTATGCTGAATTCACAAAAAAGCATTTTTTTATTCATTAATACTTGTGATTATATATGATCTATTTACTCATAAGTTTATGAAAAGAAAATCCAATGAGTTCACCACCAGAAATACTAAATATTTCAGTTCATAAATTTTCATTTAAACATCCGTCCTACAAATCCAGAAGAAAATTCCTGTGCTGCTTAAAATCAGTGATAGATTAATGTCCACCATGAGAAAGAAAATCATACTTTTACTTACTCTTGATGTTCCTCTACTGCCACTTTCCAGCTGAAATGACAGCCTGCTACACCGATTTCTTATAAAATAGCTAAGGTTTACACTAAGACAGTAGTCCACATAAAACTGCTTAGTGTGGTGTGGCAGGTCTTCCTGGCAGAAACTTGCTGCACAGGGCATTGCTCCTCATAACTCCTTTTCTTTCTCATGTTACCCCCTGGAAATATTCAACAATGCCTGGAATTTTTGTGCAACAGATATAGAAAAAGATAATTAAAACTTCGACAATTGTTTTGTGATAAAAAGCACCATGCTGCTTCTATTTTCAGCAAGATTTAAAAATTAGAATCAGAGGAACACCCCCACACCCTTTTTGTTTTGAGATGAATAGGCTCATAATCACAATTGTTGTTTTCCAAATAAACTACTTATAGAATATTTGCTTTTATTGTTTTCCAAATAAACTCTAACCTTACATGTTACAAAGGGTATGAAACTCCCTGAATACTTCAACTGCACCAAGCTGAAATGCATGTTAACCTTTTTCTCCTTTCCTTTCCTGCTCCTCCTCTGTCACTGAAAAGAAGATTTCAGAAATTCAGTTAGGAAGGGTCCCAACACAGGGTAATCAAATCTACAAATCAGGAGACCTAACACGATATAAATTTTAACTCCAACAAGGGCAATAAAATGGCTTTTGTACAGAAAAGAAAAATAAAATACCTTAGATAGACTAAGTTTCTTCAGTTTGGAAAAGTGACAGCTGCAGGGAGGTTTAATCAAATCACAAACTATTCACCAACACCTTAGTATGAGTGACTAATCTTTTTCCTATGCACTATTACCAAGGAAAAGATTAGTCACTTGCTCTCAAAATGCAGAACATAAAAATGAAATTAAACTATCAAGATGCAATTTCAAGACACAGCATCACTAAAATTCTTGTCTTAGCTAAAATCAGCCATTCTTTTACATTTCCTACACTGCTTCATTTCGGAAAATCCCTTAAGAAAGTTGAACTATAACTTGAATGTTTTCAATGTATTATAAGTTCTCCTCCAGTAAGTTTCTCTTTTCTTCTTGCAGGGAAGTGGAGTTGGGGAAATACACAAAGTCCCAGGGTTTAAGGTAAATTTTAGGTTTCCAGCCATCCCCTGACTTCTTCAGCCAAAAATGCAGAACCATGACTTCCTGAAAAAACTGCATATTTGAGAAAATTAAGGACATATAAGTCCAAGCTTGTTCTAAAGAGTGGGAGAGTTGTCCTGTTCTCCTGATGAATAAATGTTGTAAAATGAAACAGGAAGGACTAATGGAAAGATAAGAGTGAACACAGCTGCAGATAATTGCACTGTCAAGAGGTAAGACAATGTCTGGACACTTACTGATTTAACTGATGTATCCAGCAGCCCCTATCAACCATCCCCCTTGAGCACATACTCAGACAGGTGACCATCAGGATAATGGAGTAACATGTTTGACTACACATTTCAGATGTTAAAATTGATACAATCAGCTCATTGTGATGAAGCTATGTGTCAGTTCAGTTCATCTGCAATACCAGCACACTGAGGTAAACATTGTTTAAAAAAAAAAAAAGGCATTCACATCTAAGAAGAACACTACTTATAGAATATTTGCTTTATTTATTGTAACATTCACTCATATAAATTCAGTCACATCTGAAGGGAATACAATTCTTCCAGGTTAACACACAGAAATTAACATATGCTTTTATTTTTCATGCATTTTTAACTGGCTACCTTTAGAATATGTGACTTCTAGCAGAATACATACTAATTTTCTTGCTTTTCTTTTTTTCTTTAATGGAAAGGAGGAAACAGAAATAATAAAACAATAATAGAAAAAGCAACAAACAAACTTGATGAGTCATAAGTTGATGACATGAAGAATTAAAGTCAGTGTAAGTATCAAGTACATTTAAATTTCTGTCTCACATCTCTTCTACGTGTTTGCTGAGCTGGCAATGATTTCCTAGACTTCATCTTACAGCTGGTGAGCTTCAAGCTACCCTTTCCACAGAACAAGTTACATAAATACAATTTCTGTATTTCTTCCATTTCCACTTTTTGCAGCAGGGGAGAATTATGTTACTCCTGAAATTTTATTTATTTAAATAAATAAAGTTTCAGGAGTAACACAATTTTTCTTTAGCAAGGAGAAGAAGAAGAAAGTGATCTTGATTTCAATTTCCTTTTACCCTGGATTCTCATCTAGTAAGTGTAAAGATTCTTTTTCCCATTATGTACTATGCTTTTCCTTGCCTAACTTGTTCTGAATTCTTAAATGCTTTGAACAACAGGTTTTAAGAAAAAAAAATCTCTATTTTAAATGTCATAATTGAGTAATGCTATCTTCTGGGAAATGTCTCCATGAAAGGAAGACCAGGGTGTCTTGGCCCTAATGTACAGGAATTATCCCTACAGATGATTCAATTTAAAGGCAGTCATTCTGATTTTAATTATGAAGTCCCTCTGACTCTCATTTTGGAGAAACTTTAAAATATTGCATTTTGATGCTTCTTGAATGTGTATTTTCCTTCACATTTGGGAAACATATAGAGTTTATATACCCTAACGATGCCTGAAAGCAAATACCACAATTGCTTGATGGAAAGATAACCAGCAGTGAATACACTTGCAGCTGATATGCTGGCCATCATGGTCTGTTGTTAGAAAAATGTGACATTTTCAACAATATGAGGACTAAAGTATTCAAACAAATGGAACAAATGAGTTCAAACAGTACAAGCTTTGCTGAGATGGACTGACTGAATGAATGAGCATCTGACTTCTATTCACATCATGTTGATTGTAAGATAACAAATGTGATGACTGCATGGTTCAAACCTCCCAAGAAAGAGCTGGTCTTTTCCTATTGTCCTACTTTGCCTGAAGCAATGCTTTTTTATGTCATTGTAAAAGGCAAGTTTTCTTAATATTTTTGTTCAATATTTTTAAAGGAATGTACTTGAACTCAGGTTTCCCAAATAATACTGACTGGAAAATAGGCTAAAGAGTCTCTTAGGAGTGCAGAATCTTCTCAGAAGCTGGCCGTGCCTTCAGAAATGTGGATATCCACATAAAGGACTATCAGACTTAAGAGGAGTGCAACAATGGTTAGTTGGAACTTTGGGTATATTAACCACTACAACTGACCTACAAATGCCAAGAATTTCTTAGCTTACATTAGAATCAACAATCCTTATATGCCATTGTAAAATTACCCAATTAATTTCTCATGCATGGAAATAAAATGCCCCATGAATCTTTTTACTGGAAAGGCATTTCTAATTTAAAAATGTTAGTGAGCATGTATTTTTATAAATGGGAGCTGATAGCAATTATCATCCTTGATATGATTTACTATTTGGCCTTACGTATTTGTTGACCTCCACAGAGAGGTCAGCTATTCCAGTTTCTGGAATTAAAGGCATGAATTTCTCATCAAATAACATTAAAGATTTTTAATTTTTCCTCTTAGCTGCAGGCTACTCTAGCAAATGGATTTAGAGCGAGTAGAACCTAATTTCAGTCAGATGCCATAGGAGAAGAGGCTTTAATGTATATTCAGTTTGTTTACTATTTGCTGATGTTTAATTTCACATAAATGGGGAATCTTATTTTCAAGCCATAGAAGATCTACCCTCAGCTCATATCCACAGGACTTCTGTACTGTGGTGGAATAAGTGACATTTCCTCTCATCCAGCTGCCTGTTACTTACCCTCCTGAGAAAGGAATCTAAATTCAGAAACCTTCTTGGACTGCACAGTAGCCAACATTGTGACTAACAGTGTTCCAGTTGCACAGAAACAGATTAAAATTTAGTAGGTGACATCTGTGAAATTTCAGTTCAAGCGAGAAAATTAAGGATCACTGACTCTAAAAAATTTCATGTACTGACAAATGGAAAAAGTCCTGAAATCAAGAATTGCCAAATTTAATGAAGATGCATTCACAATGATTGTTCATGAAAAAAAAAAAAAAAGCTCAACATGCAGTCAAAAAACAAGTGTTAACAGGATGTGAGATCACTTGAAATTTCCTATACAGGGCTTAAAGAGATCTTTAACATTTCTTCAAGCTCTCAAGAAATACCAGCACTGGTCCCAGCCTACTAGGAGGCAATGGCAGCAGGGAAGTTGCAGCATGTGTGTGCTGGTGGACCACTCATGCCACAGAGAAACTGAGCAATCGGGATGCTATCAGTGGTGAGAAGAAAGATATGAACTGTGCCTCCTCCAGCGCCTTGTGGCTTCATGTGCCTCAGCCTCTGGAGGTACCAAAGGCAGAGCAGGCAAAGTCCAAAAGTATCCAAGGCGGAGTCCCATGCAGAAAGGGACTGGAAACACATGCCTTCTGGCATTAGGTGGCTAAGTGACTGGAATGAAACCTTGCAGAGAAGGATTTGTTGGACACCACACTGACCACGACCAAGCAGTGTGCCCTTACAGCAAAGACAGTCATTAGCTTCCCGAGAGTTGATCATTCCCCTCCACTCAGCACCAAGGAACCACAGGTAGAGCCCAAGGCAAAGTGCTGGGCTCCCAGTAGGAGACGGTGGCTCTTGCTGTGGGTTTTTGTTTTGGTTTGCTTATCTGTAAATGACTTGTAAAGAATTCACATCAACATCGCAGGGAGATGCTGCCTTGTTTAACAGCAACTTGGCAAATGCTGAGATTCTATGTGTCTCAGCCATAAGAAAAGATTGTTATAAAAATTTTTGTTAAATGTTTTATTGTTATGAATCTAGTTTTATTATTAACAATAACTGAGAAGCAAGGCTGGAAAGATCTGGGGCTCCCATATAAGTTTCTATGTGAGGTACTGTGCTGTAATCCTGCTAGAAGCAAGATGTCCCATAGCATTATATGTAGATTCTTCCTTCATGGACATTGCAGAAGGGTAGAAGTGACCTAGATCCAGTGCACACATGATCCTAACCAGCTCTGATACTCACAAGAGGAGAGGTCAGTCAAGCTGGCAGGGGACAAGCCTAGGTTTTATCTATATGATAGTGAGAAGAGACAGAGTGACCAGCAAAGGCTGGAGAGGTTATGGCATGGATGACTGAGTCCTTGCTACAGAAACAATTATGGTATTATGGCAGTAGCTTCCTCTCTGAACAACTGACAACATTTTACACGAAGAGACAATATCTGAAGGATTTTTAATTTCATAACAAAAATAGATGACTCTCACCTAACTGTATGCAAATGTCACTTTTCTACATATTCACCAATGCCTGGTATTGGGACAAAGCCTTAACTAGCACAGCAGCTACATGCCAATGCAGAAAGTATCAAATTTGGATAAAATTTAGTTTTGTATAAATTTGGATAAAATTGGTTACTAATTTGGATGATGATGCACTCATTGACAGATCACCATAACAAGAGCTCTCTACTTATCACACCCTCTAGATTCAAAACGTGTTTGAAATTACACCGAAAGACATCTTTGAAATGTTGAAGAATTCAGCACCCAAAGGCAGTAAAAAACCTAGTCATTCTTCAACATACCAAAAGGGATGACTTATTCTGATAGACAGGAAGCAGCTTTTTGGTTTTGCAGGCTTATATTGCCTAGAAATCTCTTCATGTTGAACTATACATTTTCTGGACTTAACTCTAAAACTTAGTTCCACTTAAGACAGCTGTGCAGAACCCAAAAGACAATCAAGACATAGTGGAGTCTAGAAATGCCAGAAGGGATCCATATTCTGTCATGGACACAAATCTGACATTTCTTTCCATCAGAAGAATTAAATGAAAAAAACCAACAACCATTTCTGACATTAGTACTGTTTCATTTAGCTGAATGGCAAGACACTACACATGACACTGGAGCTGAGACTTGATGTCTCTTTTTTAAATTTTACATGTCTGTCTTTTGTGGTCTGGCACAAAAAAGTAACAGAACCTCTAGGTATAATGCAACATTAATATGAAGGCCATATTATCTTTTAGTCCTGTGGATTTAAAGACCATGTAAAAAGGAAAAAAGAAGTCTGGGAATACAATAGTAGGCTCACTTTTTAAAATTATTAAAACATCTCCTTCAACTCTGTTCTTGTTTCACTATTCCTCAGTATAATTACTTTCATTCAATATTGAAGTTTAATTGCCTACCACTGTTTTTCCTCAGCATGGGAACTCCTGTATGTTTGGAATAGATCCACAAATTTTTAATGCCTGACCCATATCCTTATTAGTAGATAATATAAAATTATTTTCAGCTATATTCTCTTACTTTGAGTATGATTTATTTTTTTCCTTGGAAGTGTTCAACTTCCAAGGTACTTTTTGTTTTTAAAGAATATCTTAATAAACCTAACTGAAAATAAATACCCATAGAAAATAATCTGTTTCAGAGCTACTGGATCATTTTAGTAAAAGTGTCTTGCTAAAATTTTTCTTGAAACAAAGGGAGAGGAAAATGGATTCTACAGTGTAATTAAAAAGTCTCTCTAAGGCTACTTGTTAATGAAGAATAATTAAAAGGGTTTATGAATCACAGAACCAATAAGCACCTTTAGTCACTAAATATACAATAGATACTGCAACTAGAAGCTGTCCACATACCTTTGTAAAAGATCCTCATAGATCAATTAAAATAATCAGTTAAAATAAATTACACAGGAACAAAATTTTAATGTAAAATTACTACCTGTTTGAGTAAAATCTAAAATCTAAATCCTTAGATTTTTTTTTACTCTAATGAGTGAGTTTTTAAAAATCTATTAAGTATGCCCTGCTTTCTAGGCCCCCAAAAAGCTGTCTCATCATCTTTGCTGTGAAGTTTTTTACACTCGATTGGAATTGCTCTCCTTGCAATTTGCCTGTTGTCCCTGATCTTTTTGTTATGCACGTCTGGGAGGAGTCCAGTTCCACTTTCTTCAAAATCTCCCATTAGGTAGGAGAAAATGCTCACTAGGCAGCCTGTGACCTCCTTTAGCATCCTCCACAGAATGAAGGAGCACAGTTCTCCCAGTTCCCTCCTCCCATTCCAGGCAGTTATCTGGAAAGCCGCTTGGGTTCTGCCCAGTTTGCCAACATCTCTCTCATATTGGGGCACCAAAATCAGACACAGGCGGCCCATATGTGCTCCAACACACACACTGAAGCACTACTAATCATTTCTAGTTTCAACACCCTTTGAAAAATCAGCTTCCTTTCAGACAGCTGGTTATGATTGGAACCCAGCATTAACTCTAAAAAGCAGTTAAAACTGATGTGTATTACCACAAGCAATTTTATAGAGTTAGAGAGGAGACTGGGAATGATGCCAACAGTTGATTTTGAGAAAAATAAATCATGTATATAAAGGAGTGATAAATACAAAGCCTCTTCCTCAAGCTAGCCTGCCAAACTGAATTTATCAAAGTAGCATTTGTCAAGCAAAAAAAAAAGAACAAGAGCAAACACCAAGTGCAGGAGAACCAATGTGATTTACAGAGGCAGTCAGCTTTAGCCTCCCTCAGGTACAAGAGACATGATTGCAAGAGCAGAATTTCTTTGGCTTCAAATTGCTTTCGGAAGCAGAGACCTCAGAGACTGATGCTGACTGAACAGAAGACCTTTAGGCATATTATGAAGCAAAAAGCATTTCAGATGCTCAGCAGCTTTCATGGGTTTACTAGATATTGTTTGTAACATGTCTGGCCAGCATTTGGGATACATGCTTTGAATGCTGCACAATCCTGTAGCTTTGAGCACACAGGTGCAGTTTAGGTGATGCTGTAAGAAATATTGCAGATTGGAAAGACATTCAGTTCATCTACACAACAAATAATCACAAGAGCATAGTATTAATTTTCTCTGCACAGATAAAAAAAACCCCAAAGTAGTAGCCTAACAGCACAAGAGTCACAGAAGGATTTCACAAAGACAAATTCTTGGATAGTAATGACACATCAGTACATGGATCATAATTTTTAATAATCTCATTTGACTATGTTTCATTTTTCTGAAGTCTTTCTTGGGTTTTGCTTGTTTGGTTTTTTTCTTTTGTTCTATTTTTTACAATAGTTACTAGGTTCAGTACATTCTTGAGATTTTCAAAAACTAAACTATTAATGATTTATATAAATAATGTATTGAGTATTTTTTAAAAAAAATCTCACTGATACACTGGTTCATATTCTATAATTTACAGTAAAACTTCCTTGCCTGAGAAGTTGATACTTCTTACTGGAATTTCAAGGAACAGTTTTCTACTGTCATAGACAAAGCATTTCTAACTGCATGGCAATATCCATCTGTCCTTTTTGCATTTAAGAAAAGTACTTGAGGATAGAAATAAATCTTTTATTTCAAGAAGCCTGAAATTTTTAGGTTCAGAAAGCATTGAGAATTTTTACACACTTACTGTTCATCCTTTTAATTTTTAACAATTGACATTGTTGACATTAAAAAAAGTGTCAGTGGAAAGTATTTTCCTTAAATTTCAAATATGAATGCATACAAACCACTGACAGGTCCTCTGTTTGTGAATTCTGTGATTTTTCCAAAAAAATAAAAATCAACTTCCTGCTTCCCATTTTGCTGCCTGCATCTTTCCTTTTTATACATTTAATATTTATAAATTGAAGAAACCCCAAACCCTATTAGTGTTCATGGTGCAAATAATACCTAGTTTTGAATAAATACACTTCAGAATGCTCCCTGAGATTTAGTCAGATTTTTCCTGATTGTCTGACATATTTTACAAGGTCTCTAGCCATTTATATTCCCAGGAAAAAAAAAGGAAAAAAAAAAAAAAAAAAAAGCCGTTTGAAACACAGCATATGGTTCTCAGACAGATTCTATTAATACGGCTTCACAGGATGCTGGTACATGCACACAATTGGTTAATTTCAATATGAAAAAAATGCAGCAGGTCAGCAACAAAAATCTGTGTTCAAAATTAGAATCTTTGCATATACAACTCAAGTAAATACCACAGTATAAAATAACTACTAGTGGGGTAGAATACAAAGTTCTGAAATTTCAACCAAGACCTACTTCTTCTGTTACAGCTTCCACAAGAAATGTGCTATACACCTTCTTTTGTCATAGTCTCTCATAGAAGGTCAGGTTCTCCCATGCCAATGTGCTTCTCTGTTTCAGTGTCTGTGCTCCTGAAAAGCACAAACTTCATTTTCAGCCAAAAGGTGAAATGCAGAATTTTCAAGGTAGTTAGCCTTCCAAAACTCTTTGGTTTTTAATAGCAGCTAAAATATTATCCCTGTTTTAGCTTTTGATAGCTTCCCTTGGTAGATGCTGATTTTCCAGCAGGAAGTTTATGACTGCCTTGGCAACTTCAGAATTTGTCATTTCTGATTCATCATTTTCTGCCATTCCCAACCATTCCCAACTTCCTGAGATACTCAAAAAAGAAAGACTGGTGTCATGAACATATAAAACCTGCAGGAGAGACTTGAAACTTCAGTTTCAGAATATACTTTCAGAAATTTCAGTAATATTGAGGGATCTGACATTTCCACTGAATTCTTTAAACTTCAATCCAGCAATCCCTAGTTTGGAGAACTCTCACAGTTAAGCCTGCCACTCAGAACAGTCAGTATACAATGCTACTTGAATTTTAATTATGTTTAAAGATCTTTGGGGAAATTGCTAGGCATATTCCCAGATCTTACATTTAAATATCCAATTTTATGTAATATCTGGCATCCAACCATTTAAAACCAAGTTGTCACATTTTTCTTAAACTTTGTAAAATTAACAATGACAGAAAATGGTATGAGAACACAGGGATTCCTGAGGAAAGCTAATAGCAATCAGTCTTTCACTTCAGAAGCAGTATTTGGTCTTATAGTAAGACATTCTTTATCACCTGAACTAGAAAAGGAGCCATTAAATGCTATTAGTGTCTGCTTTCTGTGAAATAAATTGCATCTTTATAGCCAGCATCTCAGAAACCTAATTTATCTAAACATGTACAAAGTGTTAGCTTCAGTATTGTTCTACCTTTTTTGAAAACACTTTCCAATATTGTTCCCATATTAATATTTTAAGAAAATGTTTATAAATAAAATAAACCTTTCTAAAATAAGTAGGCTCTATTCTGTCTCCTGTTTTTTATTGAAGAAAATCATGAGTCAAAACAGAAAAACATTTAACACTGATGTCTCAAGAGCACTAAGAATTCAGAACAAAGGACTTTGTTCTGTAGAAGCTCATGATGAAGCACCTGCAAGATCTTCACTATTCATCCCATTGACATAGGAGAATCAAGAGACTTTAGACTTCCCTTCACCAGCAGAAAAATTAGGGAGAACCATAGTACTGAGTTTCACTAATGCAATTTGCTTTCTATATTGAAATATTCAAGTCCATACCCGAGGTCCAGTGCCCTCATAGAAGAATCCATATATTTGGAGAAAAGGGGACAATTACATAACTGTCATGTACAATTGTCTAATTTTTCTGAGGAGACAATTAAGAGTCAATTCACAGGCCATCAGCTGACCTAAAGAGTAAAGACCCATCAAAAGTAAGGGTTCTGGGTTAGGCTTTTTCAGATATGAGAGGTGTGATTTTTATTTTTAAGTGGTACCAACTGTCTTGTCAAAGTACATCTGCCCCATTTACACTTGGGCTAAAATGTGACTCCTCTAGAGCAGTCTGGTTAGCTGATTCTCATCTGTAGGTAAAGAAGAAAAATATGGCTCACTTTTCCTTCATCCTCTAGCCCATGGTGGTAAGCTATTTCCTACAGTATCTGTTAGCAAAACCACTGTTGCACAGTAAATACCAGTTTAATGTGGTATTGAACACAAAGTTATCCTACAATTACAAAGCTTTTCCCAGCCCAGATACACTCTATTTTACTGAAAGCATGGTTTCAACTCAAAAGCTTTCAAATAATGAAAATTTTAACAATATGTCTTATCTGCTCTTAGAAATGGTTGTATTCATTTGAGAAAGAAGAATCTGGTCATCAGTAACAACAACATCAACAAAAAATATAGTAGGAGGAAAATGATTCCTAATTCCTGAATGTGGCAGATGGTGAAAGATTTAGGTTTCACCTCAGGTGTAGAAACCCTGGTAATGAAGGACAGGTAGCAAAAAACCCCAATGTCCTTAAAGCCTGTAAGCAGCATCATGAAAACAAATCTATTGCTTGAGAAAGTGGCAACTTCAAGAGTAAACATGCATATAATAAAAAGGGAAACGCTATTCGGTGGAGTAGTAGATTCGTTCCTATTCTCTGAAGTTCAGGATACTTAAAATAAAGATGTTTTTCCTATTTTATACCTATTAAACAGCACAAAAATCACAGAAGATTTCCCAGCTATTTGAAAAAAATTTCCTACTCATTCCTATATCACCTCTAATCTCTTCATTCCATGGCCTCTGGTTATTCTTTCTCACAGAGTTATAGCACAACTATATATTTCAGTATATAAGGAGAAATTAAGTCTACAATTATACAGGACATACTTAAGATTACTTTCAGTAGAGACCTAGTAATTTAATTTAGTACAATAAATTTTTGAAAAGACTGCAGCTAAAAGTAAGTTACAAAAAAGAAAAAAAAAATAAATTAGGAAGATCAAGATGTTGCAAACCACCAGCAACAAAGATAAACACATAAATCTGCCAACAATACTTTCAGTCCCTGTAGGGTATTAAAAAGTTAGGGCTACTTAGAATTTGAAAATTTTGGGCTAATGTGAGTAGGACACTTCAGAGTCCACTTGACACTGCAAAGCTATCCCTGTTCTGTCTGAACACAGTAAAAAAGACTCACATTGGTGGACAATATGAAAATCCTAGAAATACTGACCACATAGCAAGCTTTTCATCAAGGTATGGAAAGTGTTCTTGGTCTAGACCCATTTCCTCCAAAGAACAGGGCCCAGAATGATCACATTTGAATTCATTTGCAGTTTCAGGCAAGCTAAAGAGTAAAAACAAAGAAATCCCATTAAGTTCTAACATTAAACTTCAATTGTGAGAAAGGAAACAGCATGACAAATCAGAATGGAAATACAATCATCACCTATGTTTCTGCAGCATTTGTCCAATCTCAGGTCCGGCAGACATGGACCAATCATGGTTTTGTTTGCGTAACTACTACGAGCTTTTTTTTCTGAATCTTGCCCTTAAGCAAACTTGAAAGCTAATTATGTAATACCCATGCTCTGTTCCACCTTCGAGCATTTCTAGCTTCTCTATGTTCAGTTTCCTATTCTTCTGTTTTGGTGAATTTTTTTTTGAGCCACTATTAATAATACTTTTTAGACTACTTCTTTTTACATGAAATGTGGGAGAGATGCTTCCTGTTTAATAAAAACATAACTTTGATGATGCATATCTCTTCTGCCTTTGAAGTTGTGTTACAAACTGGAAAATGGCAGAGTTTTTGAACCTTCTCTTATTACCCTATCTCCACCAGGCTTTTAATTGCTTCACAGTTGGCTTTCAGACTCATTTAAAAGAGCTCCTGACCGCTAAGAATTCTTTAAGACTGTTATACAACAAATTACTCATCATATGAAATATGCATTGCATGTGCTTTGTATTGTCACTCTGTAGCCTTGTGACTACAGTATCACCAGTGCTAGTAATACATGTCCTAATGACACTGAAAGGCCTTGGGACTTGTAAGGCTCTGTCTGAGCATGTCTTGGCTTGCACAGAGATTTGGTTTTGCTGGTTTAGCTATAAAAGTCTAAATGCCTACTGTCTACTTGGTTTTTCTTTTAATTTTAATTATCTTTGAATAATCACATGGTATAACCATAATTTTTGTACAGTCGGTAGCAATAAGCAGTTAGATTGAACAGAATTAAATGTTTATGACCCTGATATAAAGGTGTCATTTGCATTAGGAAAGAAAAAAAANAAAAAAAAAAAAAAAAAAAAAAAAACAGCAACAACATCATGGTGTGGCAACAGCAGCCTCAAAAGTGGGGAAACAGGATGAAGTGCAAAGGAGTACAAGCACTGCACCACATGACTGGGGTAGAGGATTACAGGGGAGATCCTGTGGCCATAAACAACCTTCCTTCTATCACCTGAAGTTATTAAAAACCTGGGATCTAGAAAAAGAATTTTTCTTAGGGGCAGCAAAGGGAACAAAAACCAACTATCCAACTATACAGAAAACCCATCACATCTATCAGATTATGACAGACCAATAAAATTGAGCCAGGTGTAAAGTGTGGTGCACACACACCTCAGATTTCAAGGAAGGAGAAGGAGATCCCAGCAACATCACAGATTCCTTGGAAAAGAGGAGGAAGAAACATGCACTATGACTGTCCTGGCACATGGTATGTGCATGCTGACAGCTTGCTTATACCAACATCACCCACCCAAAACAACAGACGACCAACCACCTTAGGGGACCACAAACCCCATAGCGATAGGGGTTGAACATAACACCAAGGAAAGGGCAGACAGGAAGAAGGGTGTCTGTAAGAATTGTTATATTGTGTAAAAGAACGTATGTCAATTGTTCTGACATGATACAGACCTCAAAGTTCATTTCTCCCACTGCACTGCAGACTGAGTTTTGTTGATTTTGAATGGACTAACCGCCAAAACAACTGTTTATGCAGTTTTTGTGTGCAGTCAGACTCTTGATATCTGGTTCCAAAATCTTTAAATTGGAGAAAAACTGTTTCTGAAAGATGTGAATTTGTCAGGCTTTAAATAAAACTGGCACCGGTAAGGTAGCTCATAAAATCTAATCAGAATTCAGATTCCCAATTGCAAGGGCTGACACACACATTGCTGCTCTTAAATAATCTTGCTAATCTTGCTAAAACTCTCCCCAAGCTGTTGCATGGTGTGGGGAAGAGAGCCTTGTCAAAAATTAA
This sequence comes from Rhadina sibilatrix, assembly GCA_013400275.1. Lineage (NCBI taxonomy): Eukaryota > Metazoa > Chordata > Aves > Passeriformes > Phylloscopidae > Rhadina > Rhadina sibilatrix. The sequence goes on from VWYO01010736.1 coordinate 25,313, forward strand.
CTTTGAGGCTGTTGGTCACAAAACTAAACATTAGTCAACACCAAGTTTGAGGCTATATTTTGTAAAAGGTTTTCACTAATCACCTGCCAGCCGTACAGCTAAGGAAGAGGCCCTTTGCCAGCTAGGAACTACTCTGCAGTTACTATTTAAAACTAAGTGCGATCCTTCAGAGAGGAAAAGATTATGCAAAAAAAGGCATAATCTAGCACACTCAAAATATGTCTATAAGATGGCACAGCAAACCCTTGCCAGAAAAGGTAACGAGATTTACCCTTTTATTACTCCATAAGACATATAATAATCACTAGCAAATGAGGGATTCATGCAGAATGGCCACTATCCAGTCAAAGCCTACACAACCATACAAAATGAGCACTCCCATGAGCAACCAGCAATTCAGCCCCATCAGCAGACCAGAATACGGAAGCAGTAATACCAAAGGACTATCTGAGGACACATATCCCACCAAAGATAAATCCAAAGCTGTTTGGAAGCATAGAACATTAACAGGTGAAGTAGGGTCCATCTCCCTCCCTATGCAACACTGAAGGGGACTGCACATTGAACACTGATTTCCACCTGTGCATTTCTCTAAAAGGTGGTCAAGAGTTTACAGATAATACCTGCCTATGCACAAAGCAATTACCTTCAGTATAATACTAAAGGCGGCCTAAGGCAACTTTCTCTTTAAGAAGCAAAGAATAGTCTAAGTGAAAAGGCAGCAAGTATCCTCTGGAGAGTCAAAATAGGTCACCCTCTTCCCTGTGTACATCTTAGGCAGTATTCAGAGAGGTTCTTGGGCAGGCTCCTGCAACTAAAAATAATGTCTGTGAAGATAAGCAATATGACCACTGCCAGTCTCAAAATAAGTAATATGAAATCAGGCAGGAGCTAAAATACAGTGCAATATGCATTATTATTCATCAGCACAGCTGCAGGAGCACAGGAATGTGCAGGATGCACATGCCACAATGGAGAGAGGCAGAGGTGAGGCAGCAGCAGCAGCTTGTCACCAAAAGCAGAACGATCTGTTTGTGAGGAATTCCAGAATTCACGGCGACATAAACACTGTTTAAAAATCAGGGAGAACTGAAGCCAAACATTCATTAAGAAGCTTGACAAAACTGCACTTAAGATTAAGGAAAATGAAAAATCCCATCATCTCTCCCTCAGGGTATTCTTCCTTGCAGTTACCGCTGCAACGGCAGCTCACATGGATATACCAAATCCAGCTTAAAATTGCTAATAAGGTCTCCACAGTAACACACAGCTCAGCCTTTGCAAATCATCTCCATGGATAACAAATTGGTTATATAAAACTTGGGTGGGTTTTGCACCTGATATGCTCCGTGCATTGGTATGGCAATGCTGCTTGCAGAATCTAGTGCAAGCCACAGAGCTTTTCAGACACTTACCAGAATAAAACCAGGAGAATTTAGAAGATGGTCACATTTGAAACCATAAGAAAAAAACTCGGCAATGTATTTTTGCGTGACTTTGGTTCTGGTTTGTTGTTGTTTTTCATGATGCCATGCCAGATTTGCTGTTCTGTGAAACTGGTGAGGCTGCAGAGAGGAGCTGTGGGAGAGAACTGAAATCTTGCCCTACCGTGTTTTCCTGCTGCTTGCAAATTGATCAGAAATCAATTCGAGATTGGTGTGTCTCCAAGTAATTCAAACTGCCATTTACAGCTAAAACTTCTTTCCTCTGTATCATAAAAGCAGTAACCAGAAGGTGCCAATACCAGCAGCCTCACATGTTGCCAGACCATCCAGTATCCTGCTGCCCCTTCCACATCTTGGGAATTTGCAAACTCTCCTGATCTTCCTTTCATGCTCTGAAACCCCACAGATCAGAAACCACTGCCTTGCCTCAGCCAGGAGCTTCAGCTCCATGTGGAGAAAAAGGTCACAGAAAAAGCAAGGAAGTGTAATGCTTTCCTGCATTCAGGACAAAAGATGTACTTTTCCAGATCCAGACATGTTTTAACTGTGATTCCTACCTCACTGTGTCATTTGCTTAACAGACATGCTTCTCACATGGGCCAGCACATCAATAGGAAAAAGGAGGAATACGGTACCTTGCATAACCATCTAAATCTATTATTAATAAATACTAACATTTTATGATATTTTATATAGTCACAGACTCTCTTGGAAAAAAAAAACCAAAAAACAAAAATACAAACACAAACAAACAAACAAAAATGGAAACAACTATTTAATTTGTATGCAACAAGCAACTTAACCACCATTCCAAGATCACTTTAGGACATAGTATTTCACAAATTAGAATTATAACAATTATAGCAGAACTATTAGTTGAAAAAGACTGGTTTAGCTACACACAGAATAGTGTGTGTGCCACACATGCACAAAAACAGACACCATTTTAAAGACAGTATATACCTGAGTAACTACAGGGTCACAGAGAACATATATAACTTTATAATCTACTTGTGAGATTTTTTTTTAACACAAGAGCAGTGTTTCTTGCCTAGCAAAAGCAGTACAATTTGTTTCCAACACCCATGAGATTAATTCAGTCTTCCATAATTTCTTAAGGAAACTTATATTAAGAATTATTACCCCTCATACCTTCTTACAGTTATGGCTTTTTTTTTTTTT
>VWYO01010736.1:27975-46404 GCA_013400275.1 Rhadina sibilatrix
TTTTTTTTTTTTTTTTTTAAGGTAATACAAGGAAATCTACTGCAAAAGAACAGAGATTTAAAAGCAATCAGTACAGACACAACTTGTCAGTTACCTGGTCTTTTAAAAACCTGAAATTATTTTAACACTCACATTTAACATTTACAAGGATTGCCATGATTTTTGAGGGAAACCCCTCGCCCCATTAGTTATTTAAAACATGACAAGCTGACTGAATTGCAGATAAGTACAAATTAACTGTTAAATGAATCTCTCTAATGGAACTTCAGAGAATATTAAAAAAAGGATGAAATTAATGTTCAAAAGTGAACTGTCTGCCTAGCTACCTGTACTCATATTTTTTTTTCCCCAACAAGCAGGCTTGCTCATTGTTTTATATTATAAACCTGCAAGGATTTTTTGTGAATAATAATGTTTGGTTTCAGAGCTGAATGAAATTTGTAATTTTACCTTTTCCTGAAATTAAAATTGTGAAAATTTTAAAGCCCATCTCAGAGAAACTGTAGTTTATTCTACTTTCTTGGAAACTAATTTATATATTATTGTAAGACTATGAAGCCATTTAATTTCAACAGTTCAAAAATGAGACAGAGCAAAGGCATGAAAATGAAAAATCAGATTTCTTAACTACCTGGCTGAGAGTTTAAGAACTTTTAAGTTTAATTGTACGTATTGCGGTCTGGTTCTAACAGTCCACAGGTTACCAGAGCAAACCAATACAGCAGTTATCGGAGAGCTTTTACTCTTGATATCAAGTTGCTAAACATGCTGATGCCAGTTTGCACTCTGAGTTAAAATAACTTCTGAACCATTATGTATCAATCCGGACAGAAGGGCACTAGCTGCACAGAAGAGTATTTTCCATCTGGAGAGCCTAAGGTCTACTTCTAAGTTATGTTCTCAACTTGCAGGTGAAACAGTTGCATACAAAGCATTTTAAAAGCCAGCTGGATCCTTATTGAGAATATTGATTAGCCATGAAACACCAGACTTGTGCAGATGAATATAAACGTAAATCAAGTAGTTGCATCTGTGATTTCTCTAAGTTGTAAGGACTCTTGAGGTGTTTGATGCTTGGGCTGTAATTTCTAATTCTGATTTAGGTTTTGATGTTTCATTGGGGTTTTTTTTACAAAAACTTGATACAAAACACCAGGAATTTCACACTCAAAAATTTCTCATTGTGAACTGAAGTGACAAAATACAGAATATAATGGCTGGCTTGCTAAGTAGCAGTTGCTGCCAAAAATGGTGGACTACTATATATATATATATAAAATGCAAAATTTATTTCCACAGAGAAATGTCTGACCTCAAAGTCTTGCTTCTCATGAATCTTACTCTTCCTTAACTAGAAATAAATAATATAGCAACATACATTGTCTACTGCACTTTGTCATATTTTCTTTTGTTACCCTTCTGTAAAGTTGTAAATGCAGACATGCTGGTAGAAGCAAAGAAGTGCAAATAAATAGGAATCCAAGTAACATGAAAAAATGGTGAGCTGTTCTTCCTATCAGAAGTAAATGAATCACAGACCACTGGAAGAGGTGGGTATGCATACGGCATAACTTTTCAACAACTGTTTTGAAAACCTGTGATGTGAAGTGACTGGGAAAGGATGAAAAGATACTGGGAAAGAATGAAAAGATACCTACTTTTTAAAATTTACATTACTACTCCTTGTAAATTCCCTGCAAATCCAAGGCACTGGAAACCTTTCAATTATTTACTACTGTAAGAAAAAGTGAAACTGACTACTTGTAAACACAGACAAAGTAATAGACTGATGACTAATATTCAAACTGGCTATTCTGGTCAGGAACAAATCATGTTAAAACAAATCTAATTTGCTTCTGTCACAGGGTATCAGAGTATAATGGATAGGAAAGACACAAAGATGCAATAACTTGTGGTCTTTTCCTCATATGTTGTCCTCTAAGTTTGTTACGAAAACAGAGTCTACAACAGGTACAGGTAAGTATTATTACTTCCCCACCTCCTCTCCTGTGTGTCTATTTCAGACAAGACCAATTAAGGAACAAAACAATAAACTTTTCATTAACCAAGGAAAAGGGAGTACAGGATGTCTCAGAACATCTATTGCGTGGCACTGTCACGTCTTGCACATAGACTGTGCTACAGAATTTAGGCACAATGTTTCCTTGCACAATGCATTAAGGTTAAAAATACCCACATGATATTGATGCTGTAAGCATCTGATTTATGCACAAGCATTTCTCTCCATTTTTCTAAGTAGGCCTCCAATTTCAGGTACTGGAGCTCAAAGTAAATGCACAAAATGTAAAGGTTTCTCCATGTCAAAAATAATGCCACGTTTAGTGTCTCACAAAATCCTTCTCAGTCACCCCATCACCCCACAAGCTGAAGTGTGGGATAACCCTGAACACCAGAGAAACCTGAGACAATAATACTGGCACCCTGCCATCACTCCCATAGTCTGCTGACAAAGGAAAACTTGCTGCAGGTATTCACAGACTCAAAACCATCTCATACAGGCATCCCACCATACCACCAGCAAAACTCATCACTGGACCAAAACACCACTTGCAAATGGATCGTTACCACACCAGGAAAACTGACCAAATCAGACAATTCACGTACGTGGCTTAGGTCTGCTGCCACCCTGCATTTTAAGTAACAAGGCAGAAAAATGGAGACTATCCTTTCTTAGATCCACAGGCACTGGCAATTTAGTTGTTCTATATAAGATGATTAGAATTTAAATCACAAGCTTGGGATGTGATCTAAAGTAGATAAGATGCAAGCCAACAATGTGCAACTTCTGTCTAAGAATATAATCAGCTGGACAAACACAAGATGAGGAAGAACCACCCAAATCAGAAGAAAGGACTTTGGACTCTCAGTTAATCAAAGGACTTTGGACCCTCAGTGATTAAAGAAGATTTTTACAAAACAAAACTGTAGTGGTGTGTTTTTAGTTTTATTTGTTAAATGCTTGTTCATGATGTTCACTTGGTTTATTCCATGTACCCCTGTTCGGACCCCAGCTGGTTTTTACCCTGGCTGTTTACCCAGTTTCAGTTATCTGTCAATCCTCTGCTCCCTACCCCCAAGGACCTGTCCATCTCCTCGAGGCCTCTCCCTGGATCTAGAAAGTTCCAGGGAGGGCGTCGAGTGATAGGCCAGGATCTGCGGGAGTCCCGCCTCCTCTACTGAGATTGGCTCCCCGAGGAGTCGCTCATCCCGGTAGCCACTCCCTGGTCCTTCCCCATTGGTCCCTTCCTCGGTGCCTCCCCTCACTCCTCCCCCCGGTAAAAGGAGCTATCACAGAGCAGGCTCTGCTCTGCTGGGGCAGACTCCCTGGAGTGAGGTTGTATCCCCGGGTCTCCCAACAAACTACAGTGGTAATCCCCTCAACAGAGTCCTCCTTCTTTCCTCACCATTGTCACTACCTACATCCAGCGGCTGGGCTGAAAAGAGCCCACCGGATCGGCTCGGTTGGCAGCCTTCTGGGCCGTACCGCTTGCCTGAAGCCGACGCCAGGGCTAGCCGGGAGAAGGCAAGGCTCAGACCACAGGGCAGGATTAGGCGCAGCTTCACAAAACAAAACAAAACAAAACAAAACAAAGCAAAACATCCCATAATCAAGAATACCCAAAACTCTCCCAAATCCCCATTATAACAGAAATAGGCTACACGTAAGAAAGTGTCTTCACAACATCTCTAACTTTCCAGGTGTCTCTAATGATGCCAAAGAATTCAAAGCTTCAGCAATTTCCTGGATTCAACAATGACTATAAACTGCTTGTCATCTGTTCCTGAACTAGTGAAGCTCCACCTTCATAAACACTCTTCTCTTTAAGAAATATTTACCTCAGAAATTATAATATTTATAACACTGAAATGGACAGGATATTTCGCAAAAGAATAAAAACACATTTGATACAGAAAGGAAAAGGACGAAATGTAGTGCAAGAGCTACTAGAAAAAATATACAGGAATACGGGTTATCCTTATCTATAAAAAGTATGTATAATTTTATTTTTAATTTTTATTTCCACAGTATGATAGAAAAGGTGTATCTGGAAATCTGTGGATGTTTACAAGAACAGTAACCTCAGCTACCTTATAGCCTAATCAACTTTTAGGTGCAACAAGCTTCCATGAATGCCTAAAGATACTACAGCATTAAATAATAAGAAAAAGGGTTTTTTTGCATGTAGCCATGCTATATGAAGGATTTTTCTCTGCTTTATATCCAGTATTTTTGGTACATAATAAGTCATCCAAAGTAAAATAGTTCCCTAGGATACTGTGGTATTCTGTCTTTTGTTGAGATTACCCTACCCTGGCAGAGAGATTAAAGTGTTAAAACAATTTTTGTACTAATCCGTGGAAATTCTTGTTTCCTGAAAAAAAAAAAATGAACACACAGTTGAATCCTGTGGCAAACTTCAAGCCAAGAGCAATATTAACATTTTGTCTTATCTGACTTTGTTAAGTGCAGCTTTAAATGGTCTATATGCAATGGGCTTTAGAAGATTCACTGAAAAAAATTAAATTAGAAAATGTTCATAAGACTCTTGGTAAAATTCAGAGACTTTAAGAGATGGAGCACCAGATGTGAAGCAGGATAGATGGGTAGAAGAGCTTACTTACAGGGTCACAGGATGTACAGGATCACAACAGGACAGCTAAACAGTTCACAGTAAAAGATACCTATGTGCTACAATGAGTGAAACACTAAAATAAAACCTGTTGATTTGGCTAACTTTGTCTTAAGCTGAAAGAGAAGGGGACAGGAGGCTCCTCCCTTCCAGCATGGGAGTGTCATGAGCTGCTGCATAGCTGGCATAGCCCCACAGTGTTAAAAAACACCTCCTGACTCCTAATATGTTTGGACAACAGTTTAGCGGACATAGCAAAGAATTTTTGTCACCAGGTAGCCTCACACACAGCACAATGACTGTGCTCTGTCCAATCTCTTGTGCACACAGATGAGGAAGGAATCTGATGCTAGAAGTAACATATACCAGCAACAGGTCTGTGTCATGGGTTCTGCATTCAAGAAATCCAAGTGACATCTGAAACTTTACTTTCTGTCCTTGATGCTGATGTAGTGCTTACTGATTTCCGGAGGAAGCAAAGCAGACCTTCTCTCCATGCCCATCCTAAATCCAGACCAGGAAAAGAAAGAACTTAAGCTTTTATTGATTATACATCAATTTTACTTTGCCATTTGCATTGACCATAGTTTTGTATTAGTAAAAGAAGTGAATGATTGAAAAGTACATCATAATGTCAGCATCTCACAAACAGAACACTTTCCTGGCAAGTCTCTCTCAAAGCCTTCACAATTACATTAGCAGAATTCTTCATTTTCAAAGCCAGGTAAGACTGATATCCTTAAAAAATAAATCCATATAACTTCTAAAAGAGTTACAAGACAACAAGAATTATTCCCCAAATATACGTATGGCTATCAAATGTAAAAATTAAAATCATGTTTAAAAAATAACTTCGAAATTCTAGATGATTTTTTTAAACTCCAATACAGTCAGTAAGTACATGGTGTCTCAATAACGATACTTAAAGTGCTGTATTATTATTCACTTCTGCATCTTCTTGATTTATGACCTTTCTTAATTAACAAATTGAGTAAAATATATGGAAACTTAACAATAAAAAGTGACTTGAACTTTTCATAGACTGCCATCAGTTCCCACCATTCTGCCATATAAATCTGCTAAGAAATTTTTTTCAAACATCAGTTAAAAATAAAACAAGAGGTTGAGAGGGGTCAAAATGAAGAATCTCTTGAAAATACATCTTTCTTGTGTGGCTGTCTGTATACTACATATTATGTTAAAGACTTAAGAACAGCTACATCTAACAGTAGTCTGATACAGCAACAAGGAAGGAAAATTTTGTATTCTGTCTTAGAAAAGAAATATGGCACTTCTGCCACAGCAGAAGAAGATTCAAAAGTGAGTGTCAGAATAAGACCTCATTCAGAAAGCCTCTTGCATTTCATTAACTCTGAAAGGTGCATGACTGGCAGATCCAGAAACAATATTGTATTTTTACCCTGTACAAGTTTGACACAGCCAGAAGATATGCCCCAGAAATTTCACTGCCTATGTACTTCACTTATGACTTACAGAGAGGCCAATTCACACTTTAATCTTAAATTCCTTGTTATCTTTATTGAAACTGTCAAGAGGAGAACAATTTTTTTCCAAAAAGGAGGAAAATCTCAGATACAGTCACCTGACCACAATAAATCAAACAAAAATCATTAGGCTGTTTTACCAAACCACCACATAACAATTTCCAATCAATATAAATCTAGATGTCATTCAAACTACCTACTCTTTATGTTGAATGATCAGCCATTAAGCCCAGCTAAACTGTAATCTCTACCTCACTATCCTCTTAATGTTTTTCTGCTGCTTACTTCTTTTCTTTTCTATAGCTCTCTTTCCTACGAGTCTTGCTATCAGCACAGTACAGTGAAATACAGAAAAAGGGATCAGAACATTTGAGAACAGTTTTCCAAAGCTGCAGACGGATGTCCCTGCAAGGAAAACTGGAGCGAATAAAGCCACTAAACACCTAAGAAGTGGAGAAAAAGTAATCTGCTTGAAGTGCAGCTAAGAGGACTCCATTAAGAAACCTTTGTAACAGTAAGGGCAATCAAACAATGAACCAGATCAACTGAAAATTTTGTTTAGTCTGTAAGATTTCAGAAATTCTTAGAAGACATAATTTTGATCCAGCCTCAGATCATTGAAAGGGGCATTACCTTCCCTTTTGATTTCAGAATTGGAAAACTAAATTATTTAATTCCTTTGGGAGAATGTATCTGAGAAAATCTGTTTAGCAAAATTTTTTTTCTTTTAAATAAGAAAGTCTATAATTTTGCTTAATACTTGAGCTATGCCTTCTAAGATTTTGTGCACATGTATTTACTGTAAATGCTGTAACAAGTGTATCTCATACTTAAACACATTTAGTTTTGGTAAACACAGCTTGATATTAATAAATATGCAGACATCTTAAAGATACCATGATTAAGGACTAAGAAAAAACAAGGCACTAACAGATACTTTGTCTCTAATAATACAAAAAGAAATGCTTTGCCCTTTTAGTGCTTCTTTAAACATCAGCAGATGTGCAACTCAATACATAAATATATTTCACTACCACGTATGTCCACTTGAGCCAAAATTCTCTAGCTTTCTTCAGTTCTATTCTTTCAGGCATAAAAGTGTAAAAGATACAGTAGACTGGGTAAACAGGTGCAATCCTGTCTATTTGTAGCACTGGACTAGAGCAGATTAGTCTCAACTATTAGTCTCAATCAGTAATTCTGGAGACTAAAAAAGAACACATCTCTCCCAATCTACCAATTTTCCACCAACTTTCCTCCCTCTTAACATTTCTGATGAAACTACCTCATGTGGGGTTTTTGCACTTAAGGTTGATCAGCACCCAAGAGCCTGCTGCTTCCCCACCCCCCAGTACTACATGGCTTCTAGATCCATGGCTGAGAGAAAAAGCTCATTTAATCAAACAGTGGCAGAAAAAACTCATCAGAGGCTCATCAGGTATCTGTGCTAAGAATTTGTACACCAAGTAAAAACATAAGTAATCAGCATTGAAAATATCTGCAATAACTGAGAGACAACACCAAAATGGAGGTTAAGCCTGCTGTGGTTTCCCTTGGCTGCAGCCTTTCCACTCTTTCCTCTTTTCGCTGTGTTCCAAAATAAACCCTCCCACCAGCAGAAAGCAATTATCACTGTTATTTTTAGACACCACCTCCCATACACTTCCTGATATTTTCTATAATAAAGTGATGCCTCTGCTCTTTGTGAAAGAAAGAACTCACACTAGAAAGGAGCTGGACATCCTACCTGCAGCCAGGAGGCAAGACTAAAACCCACAAAGCACCAAAAGCATTTTCTCCTGACAAGTTCAGCCCTGTCCCTACTGCTGATTGTTGCAATCCCTAGTTATATGTACCTGAATCTCCTGAATTGTAACACAAGCAATTTAGGCACCCAGGTCTGTGGTTTCTTGCTTGGAGCAGCTTCCTATCTACTCAGTGCAGCAATGCAGAGCACAGAGGTCCTGAGGCTCCCTCAACACATACAAATGATACTTCTTCACAGAACATGAAAAAGCTGAGATCAAGGCTTACTCTTCAGGAGCTGACAGAGGAACACAAATAAATAGTTTCAAGACCTCAAAGAGCATCCATGACACATGATAGCCTTTATATCTATATTATCTTTAGTGGCTATTTCTTTATTCAGTGACATTGCATCCACAGCACATCTACAAAGATGTGGTCACAAAACACAGAGAGGCAGAACACCTTGAGGAACAATAAAATGTGAAAAACTTCTTAAATTTTCACTTTAACAAGTCACAAGCAATCAAATATGTTTAAACAAATATACAACCAAATACTGTATTGACAAAATACATCAGTCAATTTTCTTAAGAAAAATTCAGAAGTTTATGGCTAGCATCAAATAAAAAAATTGTAAAAGTTAATGAGCTGCCTTTTCAAACCATAGTTTGTGAAGCCATTTCTCCCTGTCCATCCTTGGTCAAATAACTCAAGTGATCTTTAAACAGGATCAGGTTAATCAAAAGGTTTATCAAAAGCACCAAAGAACAATAAAAGCAGATCACAACATCATGCATAGAGAAATACGAATTAGTGCACAAAGATCTCTCTCCTCCTTCTATGTGAAATTGATATACACAAACAATTTCTTTTTAAAAAACTCAAATATTAAGAATCTTTCTTCTTCCAAATATTAAGCATTTTCTACCTGCAAGAACCAGAAATCTAAATTATATATGTTTTTCCTGCAAGCTCTAGTGGAATAAAATCTGATTCTTCCTGATTATTGTTAATTTGAGCAAAATATGGAACATCTTTATTATCCTTAAACTTTATTCAATACAAACCACTAGGGTACTCACAGCTGTTTAGGGGGTTAGTGATCAGGGACAATTTGCTCAATCAGGTTGAAGTGAGACAACGACAGGCAGCAGTTTTCACTCCTGTGCTAAAAATAGAGACAAATTCCTCCCAACCCAAGCAAGAAGATTTTCTCTTCAGCTTACTTCCCTCTGTAGCCAAGCTTCCTTCAGCTCTTTCAAAATCTGTTACCAGTGTAGCAGGAAGAATAAGTATGTCCTTTGTATAGATAACTAACCTGGGCATCTCTAGATTCATGCATGCACTATCTGCATTTTTCTTCCTAGTTGTTTCACCTTTAAAAGTAGGAAGAGTCACCAAACATTCACACTAATGTTCTTCTTTTCCTTAATATTTATTCTTCAAATTTTATAATCTTGAGTACTCCATATCCATTTTAATGACCAGGCATTACAAGGAAAATTAAAGTTTTTATGAGAAATTAAATCTCAGAGAAAACAGCATGAGATGTCTTTCGAAATAGTTTAGTCATGATGGAAACACTTCCATTTCACTTGTTGCAAAGCTAAAATTTCAAATATGAGGGAAATGGCCTGAATTTCCATCATAGGTTTGATTTACCAAAATATATTGGCATAGAATAGTTTGGGTTGAAAGGGAGCTCAAAGATGTCCAACCTGCTCTGGACAGGGATGTCTTTCATGAGACCAGGTTGCTCAGACCCCCACTCAAAACGGCCCTGAACACTTCCAGGAATGAAACATCCACAGTTTCTCTGGGCAGCCTGTTCCAGTGCCTCATCACCCTCACAGTAAAGAATTTCTTCCTAAGTTTTGATCTAAACCTACTCTCTTTCATTTTAAAACCTCCCTTTGCCCCTTGTCCTGTCAATACATGTTCTTGTAAGACATTCCTCTCCATTTTTCTTATAGCTCCTTCAGGAAAGGGAAGTCCACAATTAGATTGTGAATTAGAAGAAAAAGCCTTTTCTTCTCCAGGTTGAACAACCCCAATTCTTTCAGCCTTTTCTCATATAAGAGATGTTCCATCCCTCTGATCATCTTGGTTGCCTCTTGTGTGCTCCAAGAGATCCATGCCATCTTGCGTTGAAGACCCCAGAGCTGGACAGCATCACCTCCCCTGACCTGTTTCCATAGTGCTTTGGATACAACTAACATCTCTTTACAAGATCAAAACTAAACAGAATACTAGAAAAAAAGACATTAAAAACAAAACCAAAGCCAAAAATAAACAAACAAACATACCAAACCAACCAACCAAAAGAAAACAAAAAACCCCATGGAAAACAACAAAATGTGTTTCTAACTTGCTGATCCAGTTTAGGATTTACACTAGTATCACCTCCTCCATGTAATGACTATTTCTGACTGCCCTTTGTCGGTGTCCTGTTTTGGCATCTGTTCACAGAACTGTGTTTGCCCCAGTTCTTAAATCCATGCCAGCTGCCTGTGACCACCTGATGGAGCTGCAGTTCAGCTAATTCTCTGCTGGGGATGCAGCATTGGCCTGAGTTTGGCCAGACACTCACGTACTGGATCTACCCATATTTCAGTCCCATATGGGAAAAGGGACCTGAAGTGAGTGAGTACACCCATAATTTCATAATATCTTTCCAATTCTGCTATATATAGTACACTTTGTTCTGCTAAATAGAAAGGGCAGTTCTCAAATTTAACAGAAAACTGCAGTATTTACCTGCAGAAAAACCCCCAAAACTTACACACATTGTCATATTTCTCTCACGTAATAGTTTCTAGATTCATATTAAGATTTTCACAATACCGAATCTTTGCTCAATTTCTAGCTAGGTTGCTTAGAAAAATCCGATCATTGTTCTACAAATGTCTGGTAAATTACTATAATTTCAATGCGAATTTTTCATAGGAGTGATCTGAAACAGCTCTGAAAAGATATGAAACAGATCAAATCACCACACATATCAGTAAAGATTAGTAGACATATCTATCTTTAAGTTGCTAACTAGTTGAAGAATCAGACTAGACATTTTGACTGCTAACCACAGTTAAACATTCATAGTTCATTAGTAAAATATAATGCAGGAGTTTCTCTTTGAAAAACACTGAATTTTCCATGTAGGTACCTCTATAGTTGAGAAGAAATTATCTGTTTTTTGCAATGAACACTTTGTTCCAGCAGCTGAGTTTCTGAAAGTTGTCTCCCAAATTAAATACAGTTCTTAAAATACAGCAAGCACATGGCCTGGTTGTAATATCAGTGTATCATTTTTAAAATTCCAAATTACTTTCAGACAGAAAAATGCATAAAGTTGCTCTTTATTTCCACAATATTTCTTTAAACAAAACTCTATCCTTTGATTTGCAGGCTCTTAGGAACAGGACTAATAGACTGCTAGAGCTAAATAAATGATTGGTTTCACTGTAATACCTTCTGTACTTGTACTAAAACCCAAAATTGCCTTGAAAAAGCAGCAATTAAAAAAAATCGATATTAAACTCATGGAAATCAGTTAAAGATGCAACGACACAACAGAGTGACATTTCTTTAAATGTTCATTGCATTTATTCACGGACAAGTCGAAATTCCTCATTCTCACTCTCATTTTGATGTTTTCTTTTATGAGCAGTTCATGCTTTAGCCATTCTAAAACAACAACTTTACACATTTTAGGAGGAATTCAAGTTTTCAAAAACAAATGCAGAGGTTTGTTTGGCTGTTGTTTTGTTTTTTTTTAAAACACCTACATCATTAGTCCTAAATGCTACCAACAGTTAGTCATCTATCAGAAGAAATTTGCCCTTTCTTCAGCAAATCAGAGTTCACTCCACTGATATATGTGTCCTCAATAAATTCAAAATAACATTCACCACCTCTGTTCCCTTTAGGTGGCTCTCAAGATGAATTGCTCCCTTCAGGCATTTTGGTCTTATGTATCATTTATACTGACTTTCAATCAGCCCTCCCCAAATCTGGAAAGATCTGTCCACCCTCTGTCCACATGTGCTAGAGCAGCTGAAATGGCTGTCATTATCAGCAAGTTTGCAGAGCAAAATCCTACCTCCAACTCATCATTTATATCAAACAGCTTAATACTTTCCCATAACTAGTGAATATATATCACAGAGATTTAGTCAACAGCTCCTACTAGACCTTCTCTAAATCTTTGTGTCTGCTATAACAAAATGATTTTCAGGCTCTGTCATCTGTGACAGATGTTTTTCAGATTTCAACCAAGAAGTTTCTTGTTTCATAAGGATCACAAAACTTTGCTTGAAGAATGTGATGATAAGCCCATAAATTGAATTTGAATCGATCCATCTGATTTTATTTTTGAGTTGTTTTTTTTTTTTTTTTCCCTTTGAAACTGCCGAAGAAAACCAACATCTATAGTTTCAACACCTAAAGCTACAGGGGTTACAACTACTAACATAAGTTCAACTAACTTTCACTCAGTCCTCCCTTCATTTTGTTGTGATTAGATACTGCAACAGTTTTAGATAATTGTAATAGGTGTTTGCCAGTTATTTCTGTTAGTCTATTAATCAACACAACTTTATTTCTTGAAAAATAAAATCCATGCCTTAATAGACCATATGCATCTATTTAATGGTTGCAAAATACACCAGAGATCTTTGGGAGTTTTCCAGTTACAGAGTTTTTGCTTATTCACAGTATTTTTTTCAGTCACCCAGTGACTTTTTCTCCTAAGGACACAAAAGATATACTTAATAGAAAATGACAAAATTAAATCTTTTTGTGAACCACTAAATGATGGTTCAACTAAGTGCCTTCATACCATCGTGCACAAGATCTTAGGAACCCTTAAACCACGGATTACTGGCATAATGGACCAGCTTGTGTCAGTTCCTACTTATGTTACTTTAATCAGGATTACCAGGACAGGAAGAGCATCAGGCCTTCAAAATGCCTATTATGCTGTGTTCTGTAAATGAAACATTTTCATAAACGCTAATACTGTACTCTGTATTAGCATTACACTTTATGCATCACTGCCCCCCTCCACACTGAGTATAAATGATCCACGTGAATGCTACTGTCATAAATATGCACACTAAATAATTTAAACATACAATATGGTGTTCCGTTTTTCCTTACAGCAGCCACAAATATGAGAGCTACCTGAAAATAACTGAGAGCAGCCTTCTCCAGCTTACAGAGAATTTAGGTATCTTTTGCCACATTAAAAGTACTTAATTTCCTGGTTTGAATTTCATAATTAAGTTTAAACATAAGGATTTATTGAAATGGAATTGAACATGACATTGAACATGACGGATATGGAAATACCGTAACTAGTTTATTAACACCTAACTCAGTTGTGCATTGCCTCTGAACAAATGGCAACCATACCAGACACATCAATCCACATTTAAATACTGCATTTTCCACAATATCTAGCTATGCTAATGCAAGATGAGACAGGTGACTGTGTTGCATACAAAAGTATATTAAAGTACATTACATATTTTTGTGACTTTAAAGTAAATTGCGGTAAAATTCTGAAAAATGCTCCACTGGAGATCTCAATAAAAGAAGTAATAGACTGTCATTTGGCAGCCAAAATTTAGAAAGATTCTCGGCACGCTAAATTATTCAAATACTTAATTTTACCTCTGGAAACTAAATCAAAACTAGTGATTGAGTCATGACTCTAAAGCGTCTTATGAGAAGTAAAATAAAAATTAGAATTTGACGATACTGCATTCAAATTTTTCATGTCTTGCACTTAAGGTGAATCCAACTTCACCAAGGTTCTCTTAGCTATTTAATTAATGACTCCACAAAACCGTCAACATTGAAAATCTCATACAAGTAGTGAGTATTATTATCCTCATAAAATGAGAGAAAAGCTTCCATCAGAATAAACATCCCAACAATTCAAATATATTAGTATTCGATATTCACAGGAGATCTTAAGTTTCAGAAGAAATACCACAACAAGCAAGAAAGTGTAAAATTAACAACAAAGACATCAAAGGCTATCTTAGTATTTTTACTGACAGCTTTTGAAGTTGAGAAATGATATTTCAAGCACTGGAACAGGCTGCCCAGGGAGGTGGTGCAGACAATATCCCTGGGAGTGTTCAAGAAATGAGAGGACGTGGCATTCAGTGCTATGGCTCAGTTGACACAGTGGTGTTCTGTCAAAGGCTGGGCTCAATGACCTTGGACGTATTTCTGAACCTTAATGATTCTATGAAATATCAAGTTCTTAACTTGCTCTTATGGATCTCATAGTTGACCAAAATATTTTATTCACCCACTCTTGGCACTAAACAAAATTTTTAAAAAGTGGGTTTGGCCCATTGCCAGGTCTGGCTCTGTATCAGATATGTGCCACAGCAGCTCCATGTGCTTCTCCTGGTCTTTTTTATTATTAAGCTCTCTTACACTAGTACTGCACCTTTCTCAATAAACAAAAGTAAAGCAGAGCATGCAATGCAGAAATCACAAGTTTCTGCACTGAAAGCACACAAACAAAAGACCTAGTTACAGTAAGCAGAGTCTGAGTATTCACAAAGGAATTCCACAACTGGAAAAGAAATTGTGGAAATTACTGATTTCTACACTACTTATCTGATATTTTCTGGAATGAGAACTAAATGGAGTTTTTTTTTGTTTGTTTGTTTGTTTTTTTACTTCAGCTTAAATATGTCTCCAACTACAGATTTCTCAGGTTTGGAGAGGTTTTTTTGGTTGTTGTTTGCTTGTGTGAGCCTAGCACAAATTCTGTAAGAAGGAAAACTGAGAAACTACTCCAATTCAATCACATTTTCATAGCATCAGTGAAAAGATATTTTCTTTTTATAGTAAGAAATAAGTATAAAATTGTAAGTATTCTCATGATAAAAAAGGTAACATAGTTCTCAACTTCCAAGATCTCAGCAAAAGGCATCCTTTTTGTACTACAGAACAACTACTCTATTTTTACTAACAGTGAATCAGTTTACTTTAGATGAGAGTTTAGCTCCTGCTAGACAAGACTGGTTTGTCTGGACTCAGAGCACTCACACAAGTTCACCTCAGGTGCTGCAGCTGCTGTATGCAGGTAATCAGCAAAAAAGTTGCTGGACTACCACACCTGAGTTCTTTATTTTCTGTTGATACTTTCTGTAACTCAAGCTGTGGGGAAGTTTTTTTGCAACATCCTCACAAAACTCCAATAGTCTTAAGAGACTTAACGATGCAACAATCTTGAGTAAAGGCGTTGTGCTTAGGATATGCGATTTTCACTACAATATTTTTTCTTAGCAAGTACAGATGACGCTGTGGTGGTAAATGATGTAGAACATCTACTGTTTTAATCCAGTGCTTTGAGCATTTGAACCACGTATCTTCAGTGCACCTCCATGAAAGACATTACTCATCAATGGCTTGGATATGAAGCTGGAAATAGCGGACAGTAAAGGCAACCACCTATTGTATAAAAAGAACAAGATTTCCTTGCCTTTACTCAGCACCCATTAGACCACTGAGTCCAGTTTGGGGCCTGTTACCAGTAGGAAACATTGATAAATCACAGCAGCTCAGTAGAGGCAAACCAACATGATTGTGGCTGGAACATTTCCCTGTAAGGAGAGACTGGAGGACCAGGGCTGGTTCAGCCTGGAGAGTGGGGCAGCTCCAAGGGCACCAAACAGCTGCTTCAGGACCTGTGAGGGACTGTCAGGGAGCTGCATTCTTCTCAGCAGGGCATGACAGGAGGGTGAGGGGCAGGTGAGACTGGGATTAGTTTGAAAGAAACATTCTCCCTGAAAGACAAATGAGTGGGGGCTCAGGCTGCCTGGTGCTGTGCAGGCTCCCTCCCTCTCTCCCTGAGCCCCCTGGTCTTCTCCTTGCTGCAAGGACAGCACCTGGCAGGCAGCCCCTTCTGAGCTCCCTGCCCCCAGGTTACCCCATCACCCTGCAGCCAGAGGCAGCTGTGGGTCTGCAGGTGAGAGACACAGGCCCTTGGGCACAGCCAGAGGATGCAGCAAGGACAGGTAGCATCCAGAGAGGCTTTTAAAACCAGACTTTGCATGTTTTAAAAACACACAAGAGCCCAGAAGTGGATTTCCTGACAAGTCTAGCAAATGGCTAATGTGCGATGTGTAGATCAACCCTGGCATAATGGTCAAAAACTTTAGTTGCGCCTTCCGTGTTGTTAAAATGTACAAAAAAGATTTAATGTTTGTAATGGTACTGTTCCGCAGTGCATTGCACATGCCACGTTGGATCATATTTTACCTGATACTCTGCTCTCAGATACAGATTTGTAAGAATGTTGAGCAGAAGACAGGTGCTTTAGAGCACCTCCACTTTTTACAGTATCATATAGTCCTCCATTTATGATTATGGATCATAGAAACTGATACACCTAGTTGTGTTTGGATTCAGCAACCAGTCATATATGGGAAGACCAAATAAGTAAATAAATAAATAAATAAATAAATAAATAAATAAATAAAATAACAGAAAATACCTAGTATTCTCTAGCCCAGTAACTACTTCTCAGGGACCCACTGAGGCAGACAAGAAATACAGATAAGTAATTATATTACATAATAATTTCACTACTTTGTATAACAGAAGAAAAAGGACCCATTCATTTTCATAAGCATTCACAATTTGCATGTTTCACCCAAATCCTTATCAGTATTTTATGTGTAATCTCCACTTTCATATGTAGCAAATTTCACTGCACACTAGACATTCTAAAGGCTCTGTATCTTAGCTGATCCTCTCAGTCTCTCAATCTTTTCCACTTTGAAAAGCAACCTAAAATTAGACACTGTGTTCCAAATCATTAATTTCTAACATACCACTTTCACATTTTAGAGTTTCAAACCTTCTCTTAACACATTTAAGAATACTACTTGCACTGTCGACTCCTGTTGCTAGATGTAGTTATTGCTTAGATCAAGCTGTGATGTTTTCATTGAAAGAAACAGTAACCCTCTAAGTACTGCAATTATTTAATGAGTATCAGAGGATGATGCATGCGTGTAAGTGGATGCAAAGGCAGAAAATATCACTCTTGCTGAATATCTTAAATTTATTATGTCCATTTAATACTGCCTCAGTTCTGGTTATATAAATAATGTATTTTTATTATTCTTGCCAGACTATATTTTTTCGTTAACAGTATAAGCCAAATAGACAACTGCAAGAATTGGGACATGACAAGCTGGGACTGACTATAAGAAAACCTTTCCCCAGGAGGACATGGATATGTTGGTACAGGGACTGAGCCAGAGACTGTGAATCCTCAGCATGAAGCCCCAGGCACTCTGGTCTAACCCTCCGGCTGACTCCGCTGTGAGCAGCTCCTTTCACCAGACACCCCTCAACCTCCCAGCCTCTTTCCCCCATGAAGTTTGTGATTTCTATTCCAGTGCTGGGCAAGAGCAGGAAGCTGCCCTTAAATCTTCTCATGCCTTCAGCAGTAGGAGGAAAAACCAACACCAATTACTTACCTCCCTTACACACATTGGATTTCCTTGTCCTTAGACATTTCTGGTTTTACCTGTTTAATAAAAACATCACTGTGACATCAAAGGACCATTACAGTTTAAAAAACAGCATGCTGCCTCTAAATTTATCATCCAGTTGTTTTAAATTAAAAGAAAATGTCAGATGCTTTTTATGATTACATGAAGTGTTTGTCTAGGTTGAAGGTTTTTTCTATAATACACAAGTTAGGTTTATAATTACCTAGAGTTTCCACTACTTCAGAAATCTGTGTGCAGCACTTCATTTTGCAATATAACATTGTGCTAATATGAAGAAAGACCTGACTCTATGCTACTGGTGTCCTCAAATCAGCTTTATTTACAAGTATGCCAGATCACAGCTAGTGTGTCACAATATGCTTAAAAAATAATCTTGCAATGCTATTGACTTGCTCTTGAGACAATTTATAGAAAAGTCTTTGTAGAGGTGTGGAAAAGGAAAACAACCAATACAAATCTAAAGGGGATTCTACAAAAAAGACTGATCTATTTTCATCAAGTACTGCACCAAAAATATCTTCAGAAGGGCTGTTAGCTAGATGAAAGTCATCAAGTATTAAAAAGAACAAAATAGAGCAGTTAGAAAGGAAACATACAAGTCATTTGAATTATGATTACCCCTGGCATGATGTTAATTAATTATCATAGAAATACCAGTGCAACATTTTGGGGTTTTATGTAAACATCAGCTTCCAAAGTGGATGCCTTTCTTGCCTTTGCTATATTTGCAGCAAACCTTCCACTTTTAATACAATTTTTTATACTTCTTGCACTCAGGTTTTTCTAAAGGTCACAATTCTGTTTTCAAATATAAATAGAGTTTATATTACACTTTGATGAGCTGAAAAAGTAAGGGATTTAGCACTGGTGTACATTTAATTCTCAAAACATCTGAGTTTCAGATACTTTTTTTTTTTTTTTTTTTTTTTTTTTTTTTTTTTTTTTTTTTTTTTTTTTTTTTTTTTTTTT
>VWYO01010736.1:53366-80121 GCA_013400275.1 Rhadina sibilatrix
TGCAGCAAAAAAAAAAAAAAAAAAAAAAAAAAAAAAAATCTCTACTACAATGCTGGAAATACAAATGCTAGGAGCCTCCATGAACAAATTCACCCACATTACATCACAACATAATTTGTTTCATCTACCCAATGCAAATTCAATAACAACTTACACCTAAATATGAGTTAGGTACCTTTTCCATTCTGTCATTTACAGAACACTGACTAAACATTAACCCAAATGAATTCTGTTTCATTTATATGATTCAATAAGATTTTTAGAGTTGAAATACATAGTGCAAGTCCTGTATGTCAGTTCTAGAAGGCCCCATCCTTACTAAAGGCTCTAAAAGGTCCCATCATACTCTCAGTCTGGGTTTTATCCTTAATAACTCTGAATCTATTGAAAGTTTCAATGCAATTATTAACCAGTGATACACTAGAACTCCTGAAAAATTAGCAGGCAGCTGGCAGATTTCACTAACTCAGAGAACAAGAAGAACATCCATGGAAAGAGGCAACCTTCAAATTTTTCCCAATGACTCACATGCTTTTTAGTATATTAGGTCACTTTGAATTAATTCAGAAACGATTATCAAACAGTATTAAGCCAAATTATTTCAATACCCTTAACTAGAAAATAACAGACATAAGTTCCAGCACAGAAAGGAAACCAAACTGAAAAATATCTAATACAGGCTTCTTTGCTAAACTATGTCTTATGTTTCTTGCTGTTCTTCCTCTGTATTTGAATAGCAACTGAAATGTTATATGTTTAGAGACTTTGGAGTAAAATATATAGTTAGAAAATGCTGGTGAATTATATAATAATAAAATTGGTTTCTCTCTTTAGAGTGATTCTAATAAGGTTCAAGCATGTGAATCTTTAAAAACACAAAAAAGCCCCCAAAGCTGAGAAAATTTAATTTCAATATTCAATTTCTCAGGATCCAATGACAGCAAAAGTTCATGCAATGATATAATGATTGAGACTGGACCTCTGTAAGTCAGGTGGTCTAAACCTCACCTCCCCCACCACTGTCCTCTGTGCCCACTGGCTCTTTGAAGGAAAAGAAACTTTATGCATTCAGCTGCATGGTGCACAAAAGATGCCTAACATATAACATACAGCCATGCTGGTTACTGAATTCACACTGCATCTCTTTAGGTCTCCTTTCCAGCAATTCTCTGGTAGACTTGGACTCCTGTCTCAGCTTATACTCTCTCTACCATCCTGAACTGAAAGTAGCTGGCTAAAACAACACAGCACTCATTTTCAAATTATGCTGTTACATATGAGCTTCCAATTAGTGGGAACATATGAGCTTCCCATTCCTTGCACTAGGATCCTTCCTTATGTTTGTGACATAACAGCAGAAAGCCAGCAAAAATGATATTGAATACTTGAGACCTGGGCACAGACTATGTTTTGAAACATAAAAACAGGTGTGATAGGTTGTGGCTGCACTAAATTTTCTCTCATTAAACTAGGAGGCCTTGAAATAACTTCACAAATGCTCCAAAATTTTGATTTCGGTATAACTACCGTTCAGATAAACTCACTCTTATCAAGTTAAATGCAGAATTTAATTCATTACAGACACCAGTTAATAATGCTTTAATCACTGTCCTCTTATCTTGCCATAGAAGAGCTTAGCAGTACAACTTCAGTAAAATGATTATGGCTCCTCAGTTTTCACATTTTTAAATATGTAGAAATTTACTAAATATTTCTATTTAACCATAAAGAATATCCTGATTTGTTGTTGCTTATTATTGGATTTCTTCCTCTATTAAGTTTGATGCCTGTCCCCTTCTCACCCCTCAAAAAAAAAGAAAAAAAAAGGAAAGCAATATCCTTTATTTCCTTTGTGGGATTACTAGAAAACAGCCTCTAAATCCAAGATCTGATTTAAGAGTTTACTACTTCACAGGTTTCTATTAGCAGCCATTTTTTCTTTATGTGAAAAGGGAACAAGAGGAAAATAGAGAAGCCATTTTTAAAAGCATGCATTTTTCTTGCTCTGCCCTTAGCACCTCTTTTCTCGGCATTAGCTTCCAGGAACTCACTTTTGTTTTCTCAGCTTTTTTCTGATGACAAGTTATGTTGTGATAAGTCATATCAGGCCACATCAGTCATGCAGCAAATACACTGAAATGCTGAAAAACACTTTCCCCATCAAAGCCATACTTACAGCAGTAAAGAATTTAAAAGGAGTTTCACAGGAAAAATCATGCCTGTGTGGTCTAGAAAAAAAAAAGGTATAGCATTAATGGCCAATTTAAACTCTATATTAATTCTGGTTATTCATGGAGCTAAGCATAATTCATTTCTGATGCTTGTCCAAGAAAAAAAAAAAATCAGTCTGTCTTTTATTTTGGTTTTTTTAAAGCCATTGGATAAAGAAGAGATGTCTCAAAAAGGATCAGCATAAGGCAAAAGCAATAGATTTGAGCAACAGACCTGTGCATACACACAGGTAAACCTAGAAAACATACAGTACATCACATACTTTAAAATATCTCTTCCACTATCTGAAAAAATGGGGAAAAAAATCAAATGTTCAATTAACACACAAGATATTTTTAAAGTCAGAGAACAACAATCAAAAAACAGCCTTCATATAGGCAAGACACCAATGGTATAAGAGTTTTATAAAATTAGGATCTGCAAAACAGTCTTCCTGAAACAGATACTGCATACAACCTGACACATAACTGTACAGGGGGCTCGTGAATTTCACCTCCAGAAACCTTAAATTATGCAGAACTCACTGCCATAACTTGTGATGATCACAGCTGGATGTTCTTTTGCCCCATCTGACAACTTCCTCTAAAGACCATTGCTTTAAAGCTCTTAAAATGATCCTGACAGAAGTCATTCAGTCTCTCTTCTTTAGAGAAACTCTTCACAGGCTGTTAGAATTATTTTTTGGCAAGGCAGGGGGACTTCTGAGATCCATGACCAAAAGACCTGAGATGTGGCACTACACCAGAAGAAGAACAGATAAGCTTAGTGCAAAAAATGTGCTACTTGCCCTAACAAACAGGATGTCTTTACTTTGGAATTAGGAGCTGAAATAAAACCCAGCAAACCAAGTATTAAAATTCAGAAAGCCTCCAAAATTCATACCAACATCTCAAAAGAGAGGGGGTTTGAACAGTGCACTTGAATACATGCACTTCATATCCCTTAGGTCTTTGCAGCTAAAGCACTACTGCACTGATGACAGATAGAGGTCTTGAAATCCTTGGCATTCACCCATCACGAAAGTGGTGCCAGAAATGACACTTGACACTGAGATTGAGAGTTGATGATTTTAAGAAAACCAAACAGAAATCACAAAACATGTTATTGCTTGTAAACTTGAGGAATCCAGGAGTGCAAAAACACACTAAAGGATCGATCTGGAGTATTTGGGGATAACATTATTTGCAAAAACAGAGTTGGGCCAGGTTTGAGAGAGAAAACTTCTTCAGTTTATAGTTTTGTGGTAGGTAAATAGTGGGGGGAAAAGAAAGAATCAGTGATGTCATCTGTCCACTACCATTTCTGGCTTCACTAGAGAAAGCAATAATTAATTGGGAGCAGGTAAGCATTTCTAGCACCAGGTCTTGCTGTGCTGCAATCACTTGTTCTTAGAGACAGGTTCTGCAGCCACTAAGAAAAACAGGCTTCCATTCCTCAAGACAGAGTGATTACTGATGGAGAAAAGGTAGCTGTACAACAAGTCTTTCCATGATCTGTAACATCTGTGTACTATGCTGGGCACTCATACACTCTGCTGAACAGTTTTCATAAATATTACAGGCCAAAAAATTTTGTTATGATCTGACTTTAGAAATCTTATGGCAACTATACAGCTTATTGCAACATCCTTTTCCCATGCCTTGAGAAACTTGCCTCAGCTAGAACTATCTTCAACATTGCAGGTAAGATGGCTAATCTAAAAAGTCTTTTTTAAAGCATTTCCTCTCTACTTTATATCACATTTTCAAGCATTAATTACCTCCTTTGTTTTCTCTTCCCCATCCTCCTCTGTGAGCTCTCACTCAGCCTTGCAGAAGGAACAGCAATAGTAGCATATCCATGATTATCCCACAGTGTTATTTTCAAATGAAAATTTATGACCTTTCTACAATGATATCCCACAGAGGCAGGCTGAATATATCTGCAGAAAACCATTATCTTCCTTATATCTCCTCCTACAAAACATGCAAAGGGCCACTGTTGAACTAATCACACAGATTAATACTGGTTTCCTGTGCTTCTGGTTAATACTCACCCATTGATTTTTGTCTTATTGTCATACTGCAACCCAGCGAGGACATTCTTCTATGGTATCTGGTTAATATGGTCCTGATAGATAACCAAATTACATAAATCATTTTGCACCACAAAGTGCTTGTGGAAGCAACCTGTGAATCTTTCCCTTCATCACACAACTATGTGAGTCTATTCCACCCTCCAGCCTCAGGTATTTTGTTCTAAGCAGCAAGGTAAATACACGCACAAAACCTAAGAAGCTTGGTGGCAAGCTCTGGTTGTCCCTGAAGCAAAATAAGACAGCTCCTGTTGGCTGCTGTTGGCGTGCAGACTCTTGGCTGATGCTTTCATTTTTTGCCTTTTACTCCTGAACAAAAATATTTCACATCTCAGAATTTTAAAAGGCCCAGATCATTTCATTTTCCTGTCCTCATCCCATCCAGGACCCAGAATAATTCAATACTTCAGATCTGCTTCCCTGAATAACATACTGTAGTATGCACCTGCTCACAAGATAAAACATATTCTCAATGAATGAAAAAATATTCAACATAAAATACGTTGTGTATACTTCTCAAGTGAAAGGACTTAAGGAGTCGCACACAAAGGTTTGTAACTGTTATTTCCTGTCTATTTCTGAAATTTATACACTGTACTCCTTTGACTTTTCTTCTAGCTGTAAGTTCTCATCACATCTGCTGCTCCAGATATTTGTGTCTTACAATGCTGATGTTAGGGTGCTCTAAAATCAGTCAATTATCAATCAAATTTACTTTTGGTCACAAAATAATTTAAAAATCCCTTTCTTGGGAAAGAAGCGTGACACAACTGATTTAGTATTACTTCTTTTTCTTGTCAGGTGTCAGTGTTTTTCTTTTAAGGACAGAATCTGACTTTAACAGCTTATTATTATCAGGCCTATTAATATAGTAGTTTTAAACTAATAACCACAACTACAATCTTCTGTCTCTGGAGAATAGATTACATTTGAGGCAAGTCAGAAGGAGTTTCATGCCCTAAGAAAGTCTCTTAGCTCCCAGCACAATGCCATCAGTTCAGTGCCACATTTTAAAATACAAATTCCTTTTTCAAGGAAACCTGCAATGACCGTCTGAAGCTGCAAAAAAAGCATTTGTCTAAACCTGCTTCTCAGCTACAGCAACCTAAACCCAAATGTCCTCCTGAAACTGTAGATATCTAATTCATTGTGAATTAAAAAGTCAAAGCTTTGTTAACATTTTAATCAAAAAAATAACTTATCATTGTATTAAATTTCAAGGAAGAAAATATTTATGGAAAAATTACCAAGGGTGCTATAACACTAATGCCAGCGAAGGACATGGGAAAAAAAAATCTTGAATCACACCAAAAAGAAACCTGCCAGGTATTATCCCAGCAGGCTAGGCACACATCAAATTTGCATTGTTCAGCTACTGACCTAGCAAACTTCCCATTAGTCAGAAAGAGTAAAGATCTTAGAGCGTCCATATTGTTTTGAATTAGATCAACAATATCAACCCTAATAGTGCAAATGCAACCAAAATAATGCATGTCATTGATAAGACATGATTCCAATTTTTTTTTTTTTTTTGCACATAAAGAGGGAGTCCTTAAATTAGAAAACTACAGCCTTGACCTATTCCACAGTTACCAATGGAACTTACAGTCTAGAACAGTTTCATGTTTTCTGATTATGATAAAAACTTGCACCACATCCTGCCTTCAGTGTCCAGGTGTCCTATCAATCAGAGGTGCCCCCTATTCAGCTGTACACTCGATTTAGCCTCTGTGCTGGGTGCAGTTGCCCAGGTGCTGGCAGGTGAACTACAGGGTGGCCCCTGTGAGCGGACTCATTGCCAGCAGAGCTGTTCCAGCCAGCTCCAATAAACCCACCACAGTGCACAGCTAAGCTCAGCAGTCATAGAATCATGAGCTCCCAGATCACAGAACCACCAATTGTCAAGAGATATTTTTAAAGTTCAGCTAGTCCAACTCCCCTGCAATGATCAGACAGATCTTCAATTGGAACAGATTGCTCAGAGCTTCGTCACATCTGACCATGAATGTTTACAGAGGTGAAGCATCTACCACCTCTCTGAAAAACCTGTCCCATTATTTAACTATCCTCATATGAAAAGCTCCTTCCTTATATCTAGTCAAAATTGGCCGTCTTTAGTTTAAAACCATTACCCCTTGTCCTATCTACCACTACAGGTCCCGCTGAAAGGAGGTGCTGGATCTGAGAATTCTCTGCAGCCCATGACAAAGACCATGGTGAGGCAGCTGGCACGTGAAGCCCATGGAAGTCCATGGTGCAACAGAGACCCATCTGCAGGATTTAGAGGACCCCAGGTGGTTAGGCCCTGAAGGAAGCTTCAACCCATAGCAACCCCATGCCAGAGCAGGGTCTTGGCAGGAGCAGCAGCCTGGAGCCCATACAGGAGCAGGTTTTCTGGCAGGACCTGCGACCCATGGGGGATCCTTGGTGGAGCAGTCTGTTTCTGAAGGTCTGCATCCCATGAAGAGGGCCCAAGCTGGAGCAGGGGAAGAGCATGAGGAGATAGGAGAAGGTACCACAAATTAAGAATTGACTATAGCCCCCATTACCAATCCCCCTGCACCACTTGAGGGGAGGATATAGAATAGCTGGAAGTGAAGCTGAGTTTGGGAAGTGAGAGGTATGGGAGAAGTGTTTTAGGTTTTGCCTTTGTTTCTCACAATCCTACTCTATATTTTTAATTGGAAATAAATTAAATTAAATTCCCCAAGTCTGTTTTGTCTGTGGCAATAATTGCTAAGTGACCTTCTCTTCCCATCTTGACCCACAAGCTTTTCCATCTTATTGTCTCTCCTGTTCTGTTGAAGAGGGAGAGTGACAGAGCAGCTAGCAGACATCCAAGATCAACCCCCAAAGACTGTTTAATTTCTTAGTGAAGTAGATTTGCTGTCATCAGAAAAATGCAAGAATAAAATAAAAAATCCCCAGAAAAATAGTTTTTATAGCATTCTTAGCATTTTAACTTTTATAGAATAAATTACTGTGTTTTCAAAGGGAAAATATTTCACAAGGCCTGAAATAAAGTAATTTCAGTATTGCTTTAAAATTGAACTGTCATTAAAAAAAATCAGAAACCTCTACAGCCATTACAATTCTCTTATCTAAGGCAACGGCCAAAAAAGACTAAGTATACAATCTAACCCAGACTGTTAAATACTCACTAGAGAGAAACTATTTAGCACTTAATGAGATAAAATTAGGAAGATTAAATCTAATTAAGAGTCTTTCAAAAAACGGTCCACAAGTGGCTACTTCTTCACAAAATTTGTAGTTATCATCAAAACCAGAGAAACAGATTTTGAACCATCAAAGATGACTTCTGACTGCAAAACAGTTTTATATTTGTAATTCTCCCAAAATTCCTTGACATTATAATTTAAAAAAAAATGAAGCAGATATATACCAAATAAACTTACCCTGATAAAGAAAGGAGAATGTAGTATTTATTAGCAGAAACAGAGTCAATTCTAGCTCTTCTCTTAGTTTCTTTAGACTTTAACTGCATCAGCAGTTAAGCTTTCCTATGCTGGTGGGTTCTAATAAATTAGTCACAGATTTAGAAAACTATGTCAGTTACCACAACATACCTCCTGTCTGTACTTTGATGTTACCTACACGCTTAAAATTCCATGTGTGAAAAACTCCAGAATTTTACTACTGTAAGAAATCCTTCCTGCTAAGAGGTATAAACTGGTTCATATTTTCATTGGAACTAAAAATGAAGTGCCTTTGAATTCAGCTTCAAATTAATGACAAACTCATGTCTGAAACAGTAATGGCTTTGGTACAGAATTAAGACCCTTCTGAATGCCCAAGGTTTCTGAAAGTAGAAGGGAATCCTGCTTCCAAATACACATCACAAAACCTGTTGTATATTAATGGCAAATAAACATCTAAACTCTTACACAAGAAATACAGCAAATTTTTTTGTATACCCCTGTTCTACACACAGACTGCAGGAAAAGTGGCAGAACAGTGACATCAGCAGATTTGATAATGTACAGAAGGATGGCTCTAATGAGGCTCCATGATTTGAATGCCTGGAACTGAAAGGAATGCCTTGGACTACATCCAACTGTAGGAACTGATCACACAGTCAGGATTTTGTACTGAGGAATAAACTTCTACATGTATCAGCACACAATATTGTATCATTCCACAATATTCTATTACGAAGTACAAGTTATGAGAAGATAGCTGCTGAGGATGATGCCATTATTGGCCCCTGTGCTAGCCATTTAGCCCGACATCCAGATATTAACGAGAGTTTTGGCTTAAGCTGCTACAAGATATAGAATGATTTACAAGGAGTATAGTTCTTCATCCTCAGTTTTACTTGGATTTCTTTTATCTGTCTGTTCTGGTAGGTGTTTATGCTTTCCTGCTCCATGTCTATGTGTGGCTGACCTTGGAAAATGGAACTTTTTAGGTTTACACACCTTCCCAACAGTCCTGTACTGGTTATTCAAATCATGTCTTTGAACATGTTGTTTCTACTACTAGGAGATGAGGGAAGCAGTCAACATAATTACACCAAAAGCTGATGGTAACTTCACACAGATATTTCAGCCACCCTCCATCTATTCCAACCACTAAGACCATCTCCTTTCCCTGGAGGCCATTTCTCTCCATGCTGTTCCTGATCCCTCCCATCTATTCATTTGACTCTGTCTGTCTAAACAACTAACCTAATAAAAAATACTTCAATACAAACTGATTACAATATTGTCATTCTTACAAGGAGTTCAGAAAGTGAAACAAACTTTGTAACTTGCAGTTTTATTTTGTTAAGTATCGAGAGAACAATATTTTTTATCTTGATCAAGCAGCTGCAATTTCAAAACACCTGAAATCTGCAAATTAATGCCGTATGAAGTACTGTAAGCAAGGCTCGTGACACTGACTATTCAATCACTAAGTAGCAAGGACAGTGAAAAAAGATTATTTGGAATGGAAAGGTGATTATGAAAGAAAGAGAAGTGATTTTTTGTTTGTTTTGATGAGGTTTTTTTTTTGTAATTATAAGTATATAGAAAGGGATAAAGAAGCAATGGGGAAAAATTAATGCAAATCAACCAGCTCTAGAGAAGAGAATGAGTATACACTACATTATAAACACATCATCTGGATATACACACGAACACTAAGAGATCTTTTTAATGGGTCTCTAAGCAAACATTGCTTCAACCTTGCTAACATCAAAATTATTTTTGAAATTAAAATATAGGTTTCTTATTCTGTGATCATGATTTCATATTATGACGTAACTTATAGTTTAAGGCATATAGGTTGGAATTATAGCATATAACATTAAAAACAAAATCTTTATGATTAATATTTCAAGTATAAACACTGGGTCTCATCTAATCCTTCTGGTTGGATAATTATTATGGTAAGAATAAAGAGAAAAAAAACCCCTGCAAAATATTTTGTCCAAATTCTGGTAATCTTTCAAACAGTCAGACATGTCAGAGGCGTATTTGAGAGCCAAACACAGGAGAAGAGTGAATGTAAGACTCACAAACACCTGTGTGAACCCTGCATCAATCATCACTGAGTGGATGGATTGGGACACATTGTCCCTACCTGCCCACAAACCACCAAAACACTCTTGCTTTTACATACACCTTTTATCTTAATGTTGTTCTTATAAACTACTAGAATTCAACCAGTACAAACTTCAAAATTCTTTTAAATTTGTATTTACTTAAATCTGTTTAAAGGTGCTGCCCTTCAAGAAACCTCCTAAGGTTGAAGATCTCATTAGAGAATCACAGACTCAACTAGGCTGGAAAAGATCTCCCACAGGTTGTTTGGCCTGGAGAAAAGGATGCTCAGGGGAGACCTTAGCACTCTCTACAACCACCTGAAAGGAGGCTGTAGCCAGGTGGGGGTTGATCTCTTCTCCCAGGCAACAAGTGACAGGATAAGAAAGCAGTCTTAAGCTGCCTCGGGAGAGATTTACATTGCACATTAGGAAGAATTTCTTCACTGGAAGGGTGACTGAATGAACTTCCCAGGGAGGTGGTGAAGTCACTGTCCCTAGGAGGTGTGTAAGAAGAACCTGGATATGGCACTCATTGGCCTAGTCGACAAGTTAGTGTTAGGTCATGGGTTGGACTTGGACATCTTTTCCCCCAGCTACTCCTTACTGGACTTGTGCTCCAGATCCTGCCCCAGCTCCACCGCCCTTCTCTGGACAGGCTCCAGCACCTCAATGTGCTTCCTGAATTGGGAGGCCCAGAACTGAACACAGCACTTGAGGTATGACCTCACCAGTGCCGAGTACAAGGGAAAAATCACTTCCCTGGTCCTGCTGGCCATGCTACTGCTGACACAGGCCAGGATGCCATTGGCCTTCTTAGCCACCAGAGCACATTGCTGGCTCATGTTCAGTCAGCTGATAATCAGTGCCCACAGGTCCCTTCCTGCCTGGCCGCTGTCCAGTCACTCTATCCCCAGCCTGCAGCACTGGAGCCAGCACTTGGTCTTGTTGAAGCTCATGTTGTTGAACTTAGCCCAATGATCTAGCCTGTCCAGGTCCCTCTGCAGAGCCTTCCTACCCTCCAATAGACCAATACTTTCCCCTATCTTGGTGTAATCTGTAAATCTGCTGATGGTGGGTCAATCCCTTCATCAGGATCATCAGTAAAGATACTAAACAGGACTGGTACACTGATACACTGATGAGGAATACTGAAGCCACACTGGGGTTTGCCGCCAAAACCACAAATGCCTTTTTACCACAGAAAATGCATGACATACTGGTTTATGAAAATTTTGAAACATGAGTCCTACACCAAAATCCCAATGAACTGTGACAAACACTTGACAGAAGGGTGACGTAAGGTAACACCAATCTGTTTCAGTCCAACTGCAGTCATACATCACCTTTTGACATGGTTTAATGTTTGTATCTTACGTGTATCTTGTATTTCTGAGACCATTCATGCAATGATGTCTTCTTTTTATTTTGAGCACAACATGAATACATAAGGAAAGAACGAGCCATTGAAAGGAAACAGCCACTGGCATATTTAGCTCATAAAGTCCTAGCACTCTATATTTATTCCTCATGGGTTGTGAAGCTTCACTTCAAAAGCTCCAGATACAGTGGAAAGACCCTACAGATGCGGCTGTTACATAATGCACTGTGTAAATAAACTATCCATTTGATCAAGACAAAGCACTATCTTAATGTGTTATTTGTACAAACTCTCTATTTGAAGAGTTTGAAACTATTCTGATATGAAAGAAAAAGTTCTAAATGGTATCATTTAAAAGGCAGACAGGGATAGTATAAAGCTATAGAACACAGTCTTGCATGTGCTGTAACGCTACCATTTATCTGCAAGACATCTGATGGATGCTGTAAGAGCAAAGTTTCAAGCTCCTGGAAGGAAAAAAATTGCAATAATTATCCATAAAAGCTTAGTGGAAAATTTTCTTCCATTGGTTCTATTAAAAACTAATTAGTGCCTGTGCAACTGCCAAAAATTGGCAATTAACACTGCTACATAGGAGAACACTGGCACTTAATCTGGTTAGTGTTCTCAAGGAAACCTCTAATGTACTAATGCTATCTGTCTATCTATCTATCTTAGGCACTTACATGGCTCCTATTACTATAACAAATAGGCATTTAACAATCTTCACTGCAGTTATTTTTACAACACCCTGGTGAGGTCATGAAATAAAGTCAAACCTACTGCACAGATGTGGAGCTGAGTTTAGGCTATAATGTTACATAGCATTTAATTTACAAAATCCTTTTTCAGGAGGTACTTCCAGGTGCACTATATTTGTAATAAAACACACAACTAGGTCAACCAAGGAAAAATTATTAACTTCAGAGTTTAATTTCAAATTTAAAATCACATTTAGATAGCAAAATCGTTTTCAAGAGAAGAATTTACTGAAGTTCATTTTTAGAGCCAGAGCCAGGGCTTGTCTTGGACGTTCACTGTAACAATTATTCCTGTTTCCCACTGAATTTAATTCTCATTCAGCTAATGAAACTGCTAAAATGGTCTTCCTAGCATCTGAACAGGTGCACATGCAATGAATGGAAGGACATCAACAGTCAAGAAAGAAAGTTGAAAAATGTGCTATGAACATGCCAGATCTCCAACTCTGTCCCAGTGATTATCTAGAAAAGTGACTAAAGGATACAGTTTGAAAGAAATGTTTAAAAAAAACCAAACAGGCAAGACAGTGTACTTGTACACGTGTGTATACAGCCAGCAGTAAACGTATATCAAAGCTGTGCTAAACTCTGTTTTACTTAAAAACCCTAACCTAAAAACACAAAAGCTATGTAAAAGTCAACACAATAACAATATAATCTGTTTCTCAGTTTCAACTGCTGACTTAGGCATAATTTTAGCTACATGTAAGCTAGCAATTTGTCACCTCTAAATATAACAAAAACATAGGGAAAAAACTCTCCTTTTCCCATATTTCCAAGCTGTAAAGAGGCTTGCAACATATGTGAAACAAAATATATCACTGGCTTTTGGTTTACACTGCAACACAATTCAGGACTAAAAACCAATTTGGACCAGTAGCTAAACAGTGTCTTTCCTAATGGTGTATAACACCAGAAGCTGCATTGCCTTCATAAAAAGAAATAAAATCTTGATATTATCCCGTGAAAGAAATAAAGGAATAACAGGGATAAAAAGAGGAAAATACTCATACCTTCATTTTTAGTGTCCTTTTACTACATAAAAATACACTATATGGAAACCAAATATACCATGGAAATAACACAGTGTTTTATATAGTTTACTATAGAAAGTATTTCCTCTTTCCAATATGCTTAGTTTTTCCAAGGATGTCAATTTAAAGTTTTTAAAAGCATCTACCCTAGCTCTTGATGGCTTGGCTTAATTAAAATTATAGTAAAAGAGTGTAACCAGTCTGTTTTCATAGTACACGCTATAATGAAGCACAAGCAAATTGCACTTTTTCTTTTTTTTTTTTAACTTTTCTCCTGAAAGGAACCAAGATCATCCATAATAAAGGAAAAAATGATTCTCTTTCAGTGTCATAGCATGATTAAAGGTGATTATTGATCTAGTTAACAAGGTAAAACAAGCTCACATTTCGTCAAGAAAATGATACAATTTTAATGAAAATAGTTTAGATTATCTTTGAAAATAAGACAAAACAGGAATGAAATTTAAATAATGTTTATATAATTTAGACTATAGGAGAAAAAAAATATATACCAGTAGGACAAAATGTTGATTTAATAATGCTATGCAATTCAGATCATTTAAAATTAATATTCACAATTACTTTATTCAACCATAATTGAAGACACTTCCACAGCCTGATTAGATTCCTCAGATTCTGAAATACTTTTAAAATAGCTACCTGCTTACACCTGATGCCTTTGAGATTAGTGAGCATTACATGAGCACTACAAGATCTTTCTCTGAAAAGGGTTCTGAGAACACAGAATAATGAAAATACAATCACAGAATCTCAGAATGGTTTAGGTTGACCATAGGCATAGCACCTTCCATTACACCAGATGGTTCAAATAGAAAGCTGAAATCTCCTCTCCAAAATACAGTTGCTTTTGGTGTTATTTTCTCCTTTAATGTATACTGATTTCAACAGCACTTCAGATGAAAACATTAATATATAGACAAATTAAATATTACACTTCTTCACAATTCTGTTAGATAATTTCAGCTAGCTATGGATTTGTTTTCCATAAACCATCTCAGAAACTGCCATTATCAGTGGCCTCACTTCAGTCAGGGATTTGGTTTTAGATGCTGGTATGTTTCAGATTTCCGGGACCACTTAATTAGTAAAATTTTGCATGCCTTTAGTGTCCTTTCTACTGGAGTCTAAACCTTAAATATTAGAGCATAAATTAGGATAAACAGGCCAAAATTGCCCCTAGAATTTTAGCTGGAGCTCCTTGCACATGTATTTGTGGTCCAGACTTAGGAGTTTCAACTAAGACCAATGTGACTGAACAGCAAAGGTCAAGCTGGCCTGAGAGTAAAGCAGTATTTTTTCATAAGAAAGCTCTGAATTATTGTG
Source organism: Rhadina sibilatrix (assembly GCA_013400275.1). Lineage (NCBI taxonomy): Eukaryota > Metazoa > Chordata > Aves > Passeriformes > Phylloscopidae > Rhadina > Rhadina sibilatrix. The sequence continues at coordinate 67,738 of VWYO01010736.1, forward strand.
TTGGAAGATACAAAAGCTTAACAGAGACTTAAAAAATCCCTTAAAGGTGGCAGGGCAGATATGCAGTAGCCAATTCAATCAAATAATTTCAAAAACACACTGATCCTACCCTTGCCTCTGTCACACAGCTTGGTGGTAGCACAGGAGATTATTGACATCAAAATTGTACCTGTCTTGCAGATATGTGTTTCTTATTTTCTGACCTGAAATAGTCACATCTGATTTGTCAAAGATAAACCTATTTCAGATGAAATAAGGAGATCTATAAAGTCCTTAATACACAGGAAAATGAGGTGTTTACTGATTTATATTTGCCACCCTCCAGTCTTGTATCTGTGAACTGGAGATAAAACCCCCTCACCTCATAAATGTATTATGAAAATAAATTCATTAAACATTTATGAGAGTTTCCAGCACCACAGTGACATTTATCACAGAAAAGGCCAACAGAAAATTAATTCTTTGTTCAGAAAAGTCCTGAATGTCATGCTATGTATAAGGCAGGGCTATCACCAAATAATTATAGTGGCATAGTATCACATAGCTAATTACTAAGCACAAACCGTCACAAAATACACTGAGTAAGGCAGTCTTACATAAAACAGCTATGGGAATGAAACTAAAAACTCCATCAAAACTAATTAAGAAACCATTTTAAGAATACATAACCTAACTTTATGTTACATCTCCTAAGTTAAAATGCAAACCAAAATAGAGGAAAAGACCAACCCCATCATTTGATACTATGCTGATAGTTGTGCCATATAGATCACTATAAGATCACTGGTATACAATGAAACAAGAGAACTGACACTCATGACATGAGGGATCTGAAAAACTGAGCCACCTTTTACTAGAGGGTTTCACCTGCCTATAGATCAAGGTGTAAGAAATCCAGGATACGGGGAGTCTTTTAATTCAGCACTCTGAAGAAAACAGACTTTTGTTTGTGGATGCTGCTCAAACTCTCCAACTTCCAGTCAGACTTCTCCCCAGAGCTATCTAACATGCACACCTCTGCTCATATCTTTACTATCATATTGGTATCTCATTAACAGTAGTTTTTCCACCCCTCTATGACAACCTTTCCTTATGCAAAGGTAAACTGTACACGCAATTTAGATGCATCACAACATCTTAACCCCATCTTATCTTCAACCTTCTCCATTAATTGGAGGTATGCATCTCTCTACCAAGTTAGTTTAGCATAGTAGCATGGCTTACTCAGGAGAGGAGGGGAAAAAAACACAATCTTGTTACAGCAGCTCAGAGGGAACATTTACATCCCCTGGTCATGTCAGACAGGCTTCTGTGATCAAAAAGCTATACTCTAGCAAAGGCTAGACTTCTTTGCTAGAGTACAGAAAGGAAGCAGCGGGGGGCTGGGGGTACGGAAAAGCTTTCAAGCATAAAGATGACAAGCATGATCAAAACCATGACATTTTCCCAGGCTTACTGCTCTGAAGTAGATCAGCTACTTAGTCTAAAAGGTTTTTTTTTAAAAAATAATAACAGCATGATGCAGAACTCAGCACTGAAAAATTCCATCTGAACTATTTGACCTTAACAAAATAACTGAAGGTGATATTTTATACTGGGAAGCGCCTGGCAGCTAGTGATGTGTTACACTTTCAACAACATTACGTTTGTCTTCAAAGCAAAATTAACAAAACCAAATAAACTCTTCAAAATAGCATTTTATGCATTTGTAAATGTACCCAGCCATTCTAGACAATGCTCCTTTGACATGAACATACAGCATGCTATAGCAAATTGGTCCTTCTGACACTATTTTACTTCACAGGTAGTAGAGTAGATTTGTACCAACAAAGTACAAAGAAAAATTCTTTGTGTCACTCCCTCACAGAAGAATATAGAAGAACACCACTTAAATTGCTGTATTCAACTACTACTCAACTACTATTACTCTTAATGGGGTATGCTGATATAATATTTCCCAGATCCTGAAATAAAGGCCAGAAGACTGGAGAGAGTGGAAACAGGAGAAAAATTACTAGACAGGGGTCTAGTCCCAACAGGATGTCATTCACTGGCCATGGTTTCACATCAGATGAAACCTAATAAAGACAGGAAACCTTGTGAAAGTTCACTGCCCTGATGAGAGCATTAAGGTGTTGCCACAAAACAAAACAGGCCAGGGCAGCTAATGTGAGTTAATTAGAACCATTACTTTATCTTAGAACAACGACAGAATTTAAGTCTTGTAAGTAGCCTTTGTTTACTCTACAATGGAGGAAGAAAGGAGAGGGAGACGAGAAAAAGGCATTTTGAAATACGCTTTTGGAAAATAATCATGGTCTGAAAAAAACAGAGAAAATTCAGAACCACGATATATGCTTTCTTAATGCATATGCAAGAATGTGATGTTTGAATATCCAAACAAAATATTGACAATAGAATCGCAAAAGAAACAGGAATGTAAGTCTATAAATAATAGTAGACAACTACCAACAAGGAAAAATATTGTCATATTCCTTCATGAAAGTAAGAGTGGCAATTCATGATTATGAAGAGAAAGTTTTTACAGGAAGTGGGGGAAAAAATAAGAATAACAAGAATAACAAGAACAACAAATAGCGAGGATAAACTTCAGTGAACATCTTTCTGAGGTTGTAGTTCTGCCATTTAAGATTTCCTTGCCAGACCATACAGACATTGCTCAGATTCTGAAGACCAACATCAGTTTCCTTCACTTTTTTCTTGCCTTTTTCAACTCATCTCCTTGCAGGCTCAACTTCTCTAATATATACTGCTGGAACAGTATTTTAATAACTCTACAGTATTGTAATCATTGTTTCATAAAAATGCTTGGTAACTAAAAGTCTTTGAACCTAGCCCACAGAATCGACGTCATTGTCCAGTAAAGCACTCCCTTTACTGGTTCTGGCACTTCCCAACTCCAAATATGTCCATTAACACCTGGAACAATACCACTGCTAATGGTCATACACAGGTATTCCTGGGGGTGAAAGCAGACAAATCTTTCTCAAATCCTGCTTCAGTAAAAGATTATAAACACACAGACCATTTCAGACTCTGTACAAAGAGTAATCATAGAAACCTTGGCATATAATAACGGTAGATTAACATACTTAGATGGAAATAAATAATTTTAAAGCCATAAACATAAAGAGGTCTTGCATTTAAAAAACACAGATGTTGACAGAAGCCATTAGACATGACTGGCCCCATCACTGAGCCCTGGGGACCTCCACTGGTGACTGGTCATTAGTAACTCCATTCACCACCACTCTCTGGGCCCAGCCATCCAGCCAGATTTTTACCCATCAGTTAGTACATCCACTCCTGGAGAAGCCAGTTTCTCCAGGCAAATGCTGTTTGTGATGGTGCCAAAGGCTTTACCGAAGTCTGGGTAGAAGGAGATGCTGAAGAACAGAGATGCTTTTCTATGCCTTTAGAGAACACCCTCTCCTTAATTTTGTCTGCTCTCATCTTCAATGCATAAAAACTCATATTCTTCATATTGTATAGCAGTAAAATGTTCTACAATTTAGTGTACAGGTGTACATACCACCTGTAAATTTACTTTACATTGCTGATTACTTTATAGTTAACTTGTTTTCTAGATATGCAACAAGCAGTAGACTTGGGTCATGAAGAAACAGTAATGGAACTCCTTAAACAGACTTTGGCTGGTGTCACACACAGTTTTTATTAACTACCCTGTCACAGAAATGGCAAATGCTCTCAGTAAATTTGCTGATGTGAAAGACCAAACAGACATGGCAATACACATGGCATGAGGTAAATCTCTCAGATTCTTCGAAGTGGGATAAAATTCCCCTTGTGCATTATTGTAACCATGAGGAGAAACGAAATATCTTTGTGCTACAGACTGGAAGTCAAGTAATTCATAGAGCTCTTTGCGGAGGGGTGATCATGGAATGGCTGCCAGCAGACAATTTCTCACCAAACAGAAATGAAACGTCAGAATGTAGTAAAATACAGTTCCAGCAAAGTTCTGATTAGATCTCACCAAGAGTATTGTATACATTTCTGTGAAGAACAACTCCATCAAAATAGAGGTAGAAAAGCTCTGTTTCATCAAACAGAGTCTACCAAAGAAATAAAACAAATATTTTTATTTTTTTATTAATGTACCAACATACATGGTACATGTAGCTAAATGAAGAAATATATTCAAGAACTGTCAGAGCTGAGTGGCAACATTAGCAAAAAGAAACTACAACAGTCTTGATATTGTTATTTATTTGTTATTATTTATTTGTTTGTCCAATGATTAATCAGTTTCCAGCCACCAAAAAAAAATTGTACTGCACTTCCTGTCTGCATTAAACAGCAATCTGAAGTAAGAAGCACATGAAGCGTCATAAAATACCTTCTCTGTTGGAAGAAAACCTTAAAGACATATACACTTGCTTGAGTACTACACCGGGAGACAGCAAAATGCCAGTGTCTTGTCCTCTAGCTATACAGGCTACTGGTCTAATAACGCGTCCTTCAAGGAAAAATTCTACAGAAGTGTTGAAAGTCTACAGCTACTGTACATAAAGCAAGGAAACAATTTATCTGTTCAAAATAGATATTTAATTATTACAAAATCCTCTTAATCAAAATTTAATTGCAGTGTATTAGCATTTACATAATAGATAACTTTGTTTCACTATGTACAAGAAATGATGCATTTAAGGAAGACATATCATCTCGGTAATGCACACTGACAAAAATGATGCCTCATTCTTGATTAGTAAATTAAACTGAGAAATAATAGATGAACATGGCAGAAGTACTTCGCCTGTACAAAACAAGCTGCTATTAAATGAAAACTTGATTTTTAGAAAATTAAAGATCAACAATGTTCCAAATTCCCTCTGGGCCTTTCCACTCTTCTGAAAGATCGTAATAAAAAAAACAAAATCCATTTGAAAAGCTGTCACACAACACCATGGCATCAGTCCTAAAACATGAGATGTCACTGTCAGAAGCTGTGAAACCTAAACAAAAGCCCATTTCACATATAGGAAATGATTCACAAGATCTACAAAATTTTCCTTTTTTCATAATAGATTATTATTACCTACATTTGACTCCATAATACAAAGCATCAAGTCAAGCTTACTTACATTTTCCCAGAGAAAGAATAAATCCAGAGCGTTATTTATTAACTTTTTATCTTAGTACAGCCTCATACCCCTGATTGGCTACTATCTGTTGAACAAACAAATTCAGAAACAGTTGATACTCTAAGACAGAGATAAACTTTAAGAAAACCAGCAGATTATGGGGAAAATAACTAGATACATTTAATATTGTGTTGAAATCATCATAAAGTAAGCTCGTTTCAAAGATGATGTACACTGAATAAACTGACTTTGATAGAGCTGATTTGGGTTTTTTTTAATTCATAGGAAACTTGAAGTAGATATTCATGATGCCTGCCAAGTGCTCGTCTCCTAGAAATAGTACACAGCTGTCATTCATTGAAATACAGTCTGGTTTTTTCAATGAGGATCATATCTCTCGTACTTAAAATCTTGCAATAAACACTCAGAAAAGATTCATTATTGAACAGAAAGTTTCAAAACTACCTTTAAGAACTTTTAAAATTTGGAAGGTATTTTCAGATTTTTCTAAAGGGCATTTCCACAAGCTACCTGATATTAAAAGTAAAATTTCCATGTATGTCTGTCTAGCTTTAATCAATCCTAGACTACAATTCTTTTATATGCAATGAATTTCAGGCTTAAATAAAAGAATGGGAATTTTATCATTGCAATTAATACATATTACTGTCTATACAAATACTGGGGTTCTAATTTCTCCTAAAATTAAGTATGTGAATCTAAGACACCAACTTTGCACACAAACATACACATCAAATGTCTGGAACAACTGGCACTACTTGAAGACAACAGCCAGGCTAATACAAGATGGCACAGCTCTATCAAAGTCAAAGCTGTATCACATCAGCAAACATTCTGCTTGCTAAAATTTAAGACATCTAAAAAAAATAATTAAGTAAAGTTTTTGTACATGATTTAAGTCCTTACAATTCAAGCCTTCTTTTTTATGATTTTTTTCTTTAGTAGACCGAATTAAATAATCACCAACTAGAAAACAAACACATGCAAGTCAATTGCCAACAGGGAAAAAGAAAACATAATCATAACCTCCTCCTCATTTTGCTTGAGCAGGAACATCCCAGATTGGTAAAAAAAAAAGTTTTCTCTAAGTCTTTCAGGTTCACCTCACCACCTGTACTTTGATTTCAAGGAACAGAAAGTTATTACTTCAGTAGAGGTAGATATACAGTTTTCTCATCTTAAGAAATTATCCAAACACTGTGTTCATACACAGGTTATTTCTTTATCCAAATGCCATAGTGTTACTGAACCTTAAAACATGCCATAAAATTACCTATAAGCATTGAAAGCCAAGAAATTCTAGACTATACCCTAGATATCACAGATCTGCTCTTTAGCACCAGCAGAGACCATCTGCGATGATGAACTTACCTCGTTCAAAGCATCTCTGCAATCGCCAGTAAAAACACGGAGAGAATAAAGTACAGTTTAGTTGGTAACTTTAGTTGGAAAATCATTTATTTATTGGAGAAAAGATAAAGCAAACTTTAGAAAACGTTAACTTAATCTATCATGTATGGCTTTTGCTTCTGTAATAACCAGTTAACTTGAATCCAAAAAACAGCTTTCAGTTTCTATCTACATTAGATTTGAAACTGAACTAAAAAAATTACTGTCAATGAGCCTACACATGATAATCTCCTAGCAGCATGCAGAAGATGTGAGAGGAGAACAGCTGAGGTTCTAAAATAAATGTTAGTCACCTGAAATTTTTAGGACTATCTTGAAACTCTGATATTGACTTTCATGCATCAACTTTCAAGAATGGAGAGACAAGCACTCTAATGCTCAAGAACACAGATGATGTCTGACAGCTTTTAGCAGTGAGGTAAATAAAGTTACACAAACACTTGAAACTGTTATGAGGGGAAAAGAGGAAAAGGGCTAAGAAAAGAAAACAAAGAGCCTCAGAGGAATGGAAGGATTACTATGTGATTAGCATAGTAAATGAAAATGAAAGTGAAAATTAAGCAGATGGGCAAAATAAATCTGAATTGTTCAAAAGTTAATTTGAAGAATTAATTACATTGGGGTTGCCTGGACAATTTCATTTGGAAGTGGGGAAAAGGATATATCACAGTTTAGTGCAGAGATGTTACGGAAGTAACATCCTATAAAGTCCATTCCCATAAAAGCAGAAGGGGCTGCAGCCCTCCCTCCTAATCATCACTGCTAAATGTGACATATAGGCACTCACAAACACCAGCTCCAAGCCCTTGGTGTATGCACCTGTTATATTCATATAGGGAGCTATACTGAAAATCTGTTGTTTATTATTCTGTCTGAAATTTATAAAGTCCATCTTCAGATCACAGGCAGTGAGAAGTACTGAACCACTTATTACTGCAACTTTAATAAAAAAGTACACAAATGTATTCTTCTGCTAATTTTAAAATTTCAGCTAAAAAAAATGTTTGAGGGAAGCAAACATTTGTGGCCTAGCATTTTTACTAAATACATACCTGACTTTTTGACTGTGAATCTGACTGTGTGCAGATCTGGGCTCCCAAGCACAAGACAGATATGAACACACTGGAGCTAGTCTAAAAAAGGGGTTGGAAAGGGCTGGAGCATATGTTACATACTCGATTAGAAGGAGTAAAAGAGACAACAAGAGGCACAATTAGAAATACAGGAAATTCAACCTAAACACAAGACGAAAAAAAGTGTGATTCAACCCGGAAAGGGTAGTCCAGAAAGGCTGTGGAGTCACAATTCTTGAAGATATTCAAGAACAAGATCCTAAGCAACCTGCTCTAGTTGACTCTTGAATGAGTTGGACAATTTCTAGGGGCCCTTTTGAATCTCATTCAGTTTGTAATTCTGCATTAAGAAATAAATATATCTGTTCCAATTCTTTGTCCAGTAACTACTGAACTTTCAGTTGTTAATTTAGCTGAAAATCTCAATGAAAAAGTATACAAAGAAAGAATTACACTTTTTTTTTTTTTATTACACTGCAGAGAAGAAAAAACATACTGACCTTGATGTTTTGTATTTTCACATATAATTTTATACAGATAGGACACTGTTACACAGGTATTAACCAATAAATTATAATGGAGAAGCAAGTCCAAACAATTTCTTAATGCTTTCACTTTGTTAAGTTTATAGACTCTATATCTTCTAGGTCACATAAGCTGTCTGCTTCAACACAGCGACATTTCCAGTAAGCAATGAAATGTTAGTATACAGCAAAATTTTGAATATTTAAAACACTTATCTCATATTTGCAGCTGAATGAAAAGCTCAAATCAAGTTTTTGGTATCCCATTGAAGTCTCAGAGCCTGCTGCAGCTCATCTCACCTAATAAACTTAAATACATAATAAACTTCTCACATTATTTCCCTAGGAATTAAGTTTTATCTTCTTCTCTTACATAGAAGGCAAATGATTACACTGCAAGTAAGGATGTCTTACTCTGATTCTACCTTGAAGCTCTTTACTCAAAGAACTAGACCATAATAAATAGACATAATACCACCATGGGTCCAACACAGGAATAATGACTGTGGATTTATTAAAAAAAAAAAAAAAAAAAAAAAAAAAAAAAAAAAAAAAAAAAAAAAAAAAAAAAGGGAAAAATTAAAAATGTTTTAAAATTAAAGGATTTTTCACATTACTGAGAAATAATCTTCAATGAAATCTGGAAATGATTCAACATCAGTGCTCTCAGTCTTCATAATGCAATGTGACACATGGTGCATGAAACAATGGATGGGTTTGTTAACCTTTAAAGACACATGGAAACACTACAGTTTTTGCAGAAGCAACAACTGATGGTATTGCCTCTGTTCAGAGGCAATTGCTCCTCACTGCCTCCCATCAGCTGTACTGCAACAATGCCAAACTAAACCGGAATGCCAGCAGCTCAGCCACCAAGCCCTATCACACCGCTCATTCAACACACACAACCTGAGAAAGGGAAGCTGTAGTGAGGGACCTGCCCAACTACAAAATACAGCCCTGTCTACACATAGGTAACTAGGTTAGTGGTAACCTGTATGGCTGTCAGACACAGGCTATGAGGGAAAGAAAGCACTCCATTAAAATGGCCCCCCTTACTCTCTTTGCCTCACAGCAGCAACCTCTGCTGAGGCAGGAAAAAGAGAAAGGAGGAATCTTCACAAGATATACAGGAGCTCCCTGTGAGGTTACTGAACATTTAGGTTTTTTTCACCAGCCTTTCAAAGAACAAGAATAACATTAAGAGAAGACTACGAGCCATCAATATTTTGCAACTCTAAAAGAAATGAAAATGGGAAGAGAATAGTGATGCTCATTCACAAAGGTATTGTGAAACAGGCATTGTGGAAAAGCACTCTAAACTCAGGGACATCTGCACCTGTCCCACAGCTCTCCCAAGTGCAGTACTAATTAGTTGTGCATAACACATGTGTAATGTAATATGCAGTAATTTGGATGGAAGTTTTTGACTGGAAGTAGGAGGGGAATTCCAGAACTTCATTCAAGGTAAGTAATGCAAATAGAAATATTGTATAATTGCCAGAAGAAACTGTCAAAAATCTTCAAAGCTTCAATGAAGGTGTTCAACCAAGTCATTGATGTTGCATAATGCACTCATACACGTCCAGCAGCAACTAAAGTCTCTAAATTTTGAAGTTTAAATAAAAATTATGCAACCCAAAACTAATTTCCGTCACTCAAACTTAGTTTTCTTCCTCAATGCTCCTTCCAAAGTCAATGGAAAAAATCGGACTGCACAGACTGAAGTCTGTGCCTCACAATTTCTGTTTTCTGTATCACAGTCAGCAGTAAAATTGAAATTTTACAAAAAGATGTGTATTTCTACTGTGATACTGTTTTTATTTGAAAACTGAATTTTTATATGCTCTACTTAGCTCCTGACTGCATGATACTCATTACTGTCAGGGGCTCAGGATTACATATAAGGAATGAAGTAGCTGACGTGAGTTTAAAAACAAAACAGGTAGCAAAAACTAGCAGCGTGCTTCCCTCTGTCGAGTATCTTGATATCAATAAACAACTCTCTATAGGTACATTAGCTATTCTTTTCATGGAGTTACAATACAACACAATTACTAACCCTTGCTAGATATGGTTACAAATCAGATGTGGAGCAACATCACCCTGTCATGTATCAGCATATAAATGCTTCTGACCACCTTAACATACAGGGTTTTTTTAAGGTTCACAGTTACCTTTTAGCTCCATTAGTTTAATTGGCACTACTAGCATGAGTGTTTTATCTTAGTCCATTGCAGGTTTTATTGTCTATAACAGTATAAATGCTTCACAGACCACAAGAAATAAATGGAAAGAAAAAATACAATACAGTTATCTGCAATCACTATTTATGGCCCTCTTTGGACCCCTGGGCAGATTACAATAAAGTTGCTGTGCAGTGCTTCTCTTACATAATGAATCACACTCTGTAGTCAAACGTCCAGGTACAGTACATGATTGTATTTGGCACAAAGGAATAAGTGCAATAACAAAAACAAAAACAAAACTGCTGGAGAGATTAGCAAGTTTTGGAATAGCAAATGCCTTTACTCATGCAACACCTTGATCCTGGTGCCTGAACTGGATCCCAATTCCAGGCACAGGAAAAAAAAAAAAGATTTAGTCCCTCACACACCTTACTGACCAGGAAATGCATATGCAGACAGTGTATGCAGCGAGGAAAAGACTCCAGAAGGAGCCCCTGTTAAGAGGGCCTGCATCCTGCATACGGGCATGTGCATTTAATTGGATTTCTAATGGTAGAAATGCATATGCACAAAAAACTCTTCCTTCAACTGCCACTACCTAGCAAAAAAAGAGTGGAAGTCCTTGACGCCTGAACAGAATCAAAAGAGGCTAGAATCAGCAGAAGAAGGAATGGATTAAATGTTTTGCTATTTTCCTACCTATCCTAAGGTTTCTATATAGTATTTCCCATAATTATGCTGTAATAACTCCCCACCTCATGCAACATGAATCCAAACCATTTTTTATATTGGTGCTCGCACTGTCTGCACATCAGAGATACTGATACGATTGACTATCGCTGGTCTAGTCCTCTTGTCAGACCTGATACATCCTAGTTTCTGGCTTAACAGGTAAGAACTTGAAGTACCTTCTGCCATCTGGATAGTTACCACAACCAGAAACCAGAAATAAAATTAAAAAAGAGGTGGCTGAAATTGTAATACACTTCTGCAGTCCTGATCCAGAAATTAAAACTACAGAACACATGACCACCCTTCACTTAAGGGAGTGATGACTGTCATCCTTATAGAATCAGGTCGTTCATTCTATAACAAACTTTGCCATGGTGTTTTGGGGGAGGGGGTTGGTATCTGCTAGGGAGGGAAGAAAGGAATGTTGCACTTTCTGCACTTAGAAAACATTTACCTATATATTAAATTATATAGAAGATATACAGAAAATAAACACATCAGTTGGATGACAGAAGATTATGTACTCATTCTGTCAGCAAGACATTTTCACAGGACTTAAAGCAGAGGAGGTAGATTCAAATGACTAGAAATTCACTGATGTATGTGCAATACATACATAATAGAGGGCTTCTGTTACTCCTGCACTTCCATTTTGGAGTATTCCAAACACTGGCAATAGCTACACAGCTGCTTCCTTTCGATAAAAGGTTGGAGCATATTTGGTCAATTAAAAGCTATGCAAATGTCTCACACATAACTTCCAGGAATTTGTTCTGCAAGACGAATTTTTATTATTATTACAAAAAGTATTTATCAAATTATTTAGTTAAGTATTTACTTAATGAAAACAAGCACAAGACTATAAAAATGTGTAACATTATCATAAAATGTGAAAGCAAGGAAGGCTTTAAAATTATATTATCATTATTAAAGTTATATAAATCTCTGTGCACTGCTGTCCACAGGTGTACGTGCATATCCCCTACAATCCCTTCTGAAGTAATCAGAGGGCTACATCATGCATTTTACAACAGTTTAATTAGCACTCATCTTTTGGTTTCCAATAGTACATTACTTAGGTACCAGATAGATGAGTATCAGTTCCAAAACAAGACTTAATAATAACCATCTTTCTAGACAAACACCGGTGAAAAGGCCTTTTATTCAATCCTCTGGAGGAGAACCAAAGTTTAAGGCTCCACCAACTTAATTCTGAAATAGTCTGGACTAAAGGAATAGAAAGTGTTACTCAATCCTTTGGCACTCCTTTGATTTTTTTTTTTTTTTTTTTTTTTTTTTTTTTTTTTTA
>VWYO01010736.1:81167-95099 GCA_013400275.1 Rhadina sibilatrix
TTAAAAAAAAAAAAAAAAAAGTAGCAGAAAAGATTGTAGCACAACAGCTGGGCTGCAGCAAACACCCAGGGGCAACGGGGGGAAGGCAGCAACAACATTTAACATTCCCAGAAATACAGAATTTGCAGTGAAAGTGGAAACTGTGAACTTATATCCGCTATTTCATCATTATGACTGGTCCTACAGTAGGGAACCTAAATGAAGCACAGATATATTTCTATGTGTAATACACCAAAACTGACAATAGACTAACTTCCTATAAGCTTTAACAAAACAGCCTGTCGATGCTTCCTAACACCTACAAACAACTTGTGAAAGAGACTAATTATTAGCTTATAATATCACCAATTAACTCACTTTTGCATAAAAAAATATTCATTGCAGTTATGTCAAGATTTTTTGAGCAGACTTAGCACATTCTATAAAGGCAGACAAACTGAAGGTAATCAGATGACAAATTTCCGCAGACTTTCCGAAATAAATGACACAAAAGTCTGTTTAACACATACTGATAATATTGCACAAGCAGATGAAAGTGTATGCAACTCATATTTGTTGGAGTATCAGAGCTATCATCTTTGTAAGGCATATTTGGTGAAAAGCATTTCTAAAAACCTCATGTGTAGTTAGAAACAAGATTTAACTATCCTTTTTATAAAAAAAACCTTTATTTTCTCAAAACAGATGCTATTGGCAATTCTTGCACCCTTCAACAGGTACATAGTACTTAACAGAGTTACAGCTCAATTTCTCTACAAGTTTCCCTGTCAAGCAGAGGTAAATCCAGTTCTCTTTTACAGATGCAGTCAACCAGAACGGACAAGTTTGCTTAGATAAAACATGCCACAGTAAATGATGATATACGATCTTCACTTAGAGCGATCCTATTTGCTCACTAGAAGAAAGCTAGGACTGATTATGTACAGGGAACGATTTACATTCATGGGACAGAACACATTACATCCTTTCCAGGTCCTGAAAATGTGCTTCTGCAGCAACAGAAGCCAGTTTATGCTATCAGTCTTAGAAATGTTTAAAGAGCTGCTCTACAAACATTTTTTAATTTCAATTTCAAAATACCTCAAAAAATTACAAAGCATAGACAGCAGCACATTAAGGAAAAGAGAAATTACGGATATATTAAAAAAAAAAAAAAAAAAAAAAGAGAGAGAAACCTGGAATTGTGGGTGAAAAAAGGGCCTAACAGCTCTGATTAGTGAGCTGTGTGTTTATACATCCTCCAACATTAGACAAAGCAGTGGCTGAATTTCAGACTGCCTCAGATGGCAAAAGACTGTTGAAAGAAACTTGTTGACAATGTTGTTAAAATAGAAAACTAATATTTGATGTCAAAAAACTCGAAGCTTATTATAAATGTCAAATATAGGATTATAAAGCAATACGCAGAGATTCTGGACTTGCATTCCGATGTATAATCCAACCATCTGTCGACCAGTTGTGTAGCAAGATCAAGATAACACGGCAATCTCCAAAAGGACAGCCAAATTCTTTTCGTTGAGCTACTGCATTTCCCTGCTTATGAACATGCCCACGGTAATCGCACTCTGCCTGCAGATTAACCTAGAGGAGATGACACCCGCCACCAGGCAAAAGAGAGATGGCAAAGGCAAGCTCGCCAGATAGGGCCGATAAGCAGGGCGCTCAGCTCCCGATGAAGCAGTCTGCAGAGGCTGAAGCAGACCTCGCCGCGCCGGTGCAGCCGCGCCGCCCGCGGAGCCTTCGCCAAGGGCGGCGGATGCAGGAGGTCCGGGGCGGCTCAGCCCTCAGCGCCAGGGAGATGCGAGCGGGGCCGGTCCTGCTGGGGGCGAGCACGGCGCTGCACCGCGCAACCGAAAAGTTAAACTCGCTGGAGCGGGAGCGGGCTCGGTCCTGAGCCGTCTCCCACCGCCGGGACGCCGGCGAGGCTTAGCCCGGAACCGGGCAGCGCTGCGGGTCCCGCAGCTCCCCCGAAAACCTCCCTCGCCCAGCAGGGACCGCTCAGGAGAGGCTCCCCCCGGGAAAAATAAAACTCCGAGGGGTGCCCTGAGGTGGGAAGTCCCCGAGTAGAACGAGGAGCACGGAAGATCCCGGGGCGCACGGCACCCGGGACACGGGGCTCCAGCCCTTTGCGGGCCGCCGGGCAGCGCAGTGATGCCCAGCCGCCCGCCCTGGGGCACGGCCGGGAGCTGCCCCGTGCTCAGCCTGGACACCAGTTGCTCGACCCGCGGTGAAGAAGCGGCAAAACGAGCCTGGGGGCGGCAGCAGAGCTCCGGGGGAAGCTAGACCCCCGGCCTGCGGGCGATGGGGAGCTTGCCCCATACGGAGCAGACGGGGGTCCGCCCGCGCAGCCCCTCATTCTCACCTCCTTAAGTTCCTTGGCGACATCTTTGAGGTCCCCCAGGACTAATTCCAAATCCTCCACGATGATCTTGATCTGCTCCTTCACCTTGGCTTTGGAGGCTGCCGGCGGCCCCTCGGACGGCGAGGAGGAGGAGGATGCGGTCCCTTTGGACTGGGCGGACATCCTTTGGGGCAGCCCGGCGCGGCCAGCGGGGCACGCAGGTCAGACGAGCGCGGCGGCCGCCGGCCGCCCGGCCCCGTCCCTCCAGCTCCCGGAGCTGCCGCAGCCGCTGCTGCCGNAGCGAGATCACGGTGCTGTATCTCCCAGACGGTGCAGGCTGCTGTCGCTCCCCGCAGCCCCCCGCCGTGGTCCTCGAGAACGGGACGGGTCGCACCCGGTCTGACGGGGGAGAGGCCAAAACCCGCCAAAAGAGCACCCAAAAAGGACACACTTCTCGTGGCTGGCTCATTGAAGAAGACAGCAACAGTGCTTGTTTCTGGTGATAAAAGTAGTTATTGGAGAGGTGACACTCAAACCCCTGTACTGTTAAGTGACCGGTTAAGCTCGTTCGGGGTGTACATTGCTCGGTTTGGACTAAGGAATGAAAGTTTGCGAGGACAGTGTTGTGTAAAAGCCACCAAATAGGTAAAAGTCACTTATAGCTCCCTGCTCACCTGTATAAACTGAACTGCAAAACCACAATAATCAGTAGACCCTGTACTAGCTGGGAAGTAAAGGGTATGTACCACATCTTACAGAAATAAATGAGGGATGTGAGCCCAAATATCTTTCACGAATTTTCTCTCTCTGAAATACCAGCCAGTGCCACTTTTGAACACATACTTCCCCTACCGCTCTTCAGAAATCGATCTGTGGAGCAAAATGAAGAGATTGTAAGATATCACTAACCTCTGGTGGGGGTTTTTTTGGTTCGTTTTTTGGGGGGGATTTGGGTTTTTATTTTTGTTTTTTTTTTTTTTTTCATTTTACCGCAAAAAAGCTAAATGGAGGTGGCTCAGGTATGGCTATCTCTAACTAGCTATGAACAGCAAGAAGGCGTGCAACCAAATCCTGCCTTGAGCATCACCCTGCATGGCTGCAGCTGACTTTGATGTTGTAAATGTTTCTGAGTTTTGGCACCCTGAGATGTTTTAACCTAGGTAAAGCACGACAGGACTGCCAGAGCAGTGTGTGGTATGTGGTCTACATGTGGTAAAGTAGTGAGGGCCTGACAGCACCTGTTACTGCCTAGAATAAAGTGCAATTATATTTCCACATTTTGCCTCTATAAAATTTGTTATATTTGGCTGAAATTATATGTTAGTGGGCACAGAGTTTTAATTTTTTTCCCCAAGTGTCTCAAAGCCCTTTCAAACAATTTCAAGGGGGCCATGTTCAAGAGGAGCCCCTGTGTTTCAACTTTTCTCAAGTCAAATTGGAGATTTCTTTTTTATCTCACAAAGTTGAAGCTCTTACAACACTGACTTTTAAAAACATTCCCTCTGGTTATTTTTACTTAACTGTTTCTATATGAGCAACAAAATCATATGATTTTTGAAGCTGGCTAAGTCAGAATTTCCAAACTGCAGTCACCACTAAATTAGAAAGAAAACAACCCACAAGTTGTTGAATAAGTTTTAGTTAATGTATTTGAATATTATTCCTCTGGGGTATTGTATGGACAGAAAAAAAATAAAAAAATTATGAAGAGCTGTCAGTGGAATTATCTATGCAGAAGCCACCACACATCCAGTTTATAATTAGAGAAAAAAACCTATTTTGTGACAGAAGTTAAGGTTGCTCTACAACAATATATCTAGCTGTACATAGCATGGCTTACATAGATAAGGGGTGGTTTCTTACTGTAAAAATAATTATCATCGCCACAAAATTGCTACCAGATTTGCTACAGACACTGTAAGTTGAGCATTTATAGATTGTCTCTGCATAAAGTGTTGCCATATCTCACTGCTAAATATTTTTAAGAAGGAAGAATTGATTCCTGTTCTGTCTCATCAGTTAGTCTTAACTCATGCAAGACTTTACCCATAATCCTGTGGATATCCAGTTCCAGTGAGCCTGTGACCATCTTTGGAGACTTCCCAAACTTTTGAAGATATAAATCATGTTCACTTGCCCAATCCTTTCACTTTTGTAGTGACATTCTTCTAAAAGCTGTGCTGGATTATACAGTGGCTGATATTTTTTTTCATTCAAGTGTCTACTGCTTAGGCCTGAAAAATACTGACAGCACTTCTAAGTTCTGAATAAAGTTTATTGTCCTATTGGTCTTTAAAGCAATTTAATGCTTTTGAAAAATGTTCTATACCTTGCCAAACTATGTCTTAGTTGACTAATAAGTCCATTCCCACAGAAAAGTTATCTATTAGTCGTTTTAGTTATTTTTTCTTCTGTCTCTGCATAAAATTATTTATTAGTGTGCTGTCAGTTTATTGCTTTTATAGTCTTTCTGTCTTTACCTTCACCAAACCTGAACTGACTTATCAGGCAAAATAAGAGTAACTTCTTACCAGAAGTGTGACCTCTTAAAGGTATTAAAGAGATGCAGAGGATGCATCTCCCCAGAAATCTTTGGGGCAAAAAATTATTAAGTCAAAATCTTAAGACATTCACTGATTTTCCATTAACACTTGAAATCCAGGAACACTTATTCAAGAAAGAAAGAATCCCAAAACCCCCCCACACATTAAATGAATATTTAGTGAGGTACCGTATCACTGTCAGCTGTGATCTCAATTATGTTTGGAAGTTGAGTAAGGCTTGCAGTAATTGGGAAGGACCTCTCTCACAAAAATCTATCAAGATGCTGCAAAGTTTTCTTTGGGTGATTCAGTAGATGGCACTTTTCCTTCTGGAAAAAAAAAAAAGTCCTGTATCTTAGCCAAGTGTTACAAATAGAATGAACTGCACTCTCACAAAGCAGTGATTTTATCATGCTGTTTTATTTATGCTATTTATTTTACATATGGAGTCACTAAGATTTGGAAGCTATGCAGGAAATCACGAGTAATCATAAAATGTACATGAATCACAGAAATGATTTTGCATGAGAATCAGTCACAGCAGTAATATCAGAAATCTAATGACTTATCAATTTAGTCACTTGTCTCTTATTAAAAAAAAAAAAAAAAAANCATATGGCAAAAAAAAAAAAAAAAAAAAAAAAAAAAAAGAGAAAAAAAAAAAAAAAAGCCCCAGATGCTTGCCTACTTGGAAGGGCTTCTTTAGCACCATAAAACCTTGTAGTCATTCTTGTATGAGTATAGGAACACTTTACAGATTATATATGTAAAACTACATCCCAATTTCCTCCAGTTGTTAGTATATCAGATAAATTCATTTAAAAATAATTTCCTGTTGCCTGATGAAGGTATAAGTTCGGGCTATTTATCAAGGACAAAAGTTCCATAAAGCCTTTTAGGTCAAACAAGATCTGAATGTTCTGATTAATTTTAAACATTGTGAAACTTTGCAACCAAAAGCAAATAATTTGCAAGGCAAAAAGATTTTGTAGCGCAACATCTTAATTTGGTGAATGATAAAATAAAACCTTAATTTCTTTTCTATCTCTCTTTAAAATTTGTCCTTAAAGGAAATATTCCACATATCCACATACAAGTTAGGGAAGCATTGAAACAGTAAACCTCTCTTTTCCTTGCTATATGAAATTGTGTGGAAGAAATCTTAGATCAATTGCCAGAGGCTTGAATGTTGGACACATACTATTTAAAGTGTTCAATAAAATCTTCAAAATTAATCATAAGTTAAATTAAAACAATAGGCTAAGATAAAGTGCAATGCCACTAACTTGTATTCCACATAATTGTTAAAGACAGATTTTCGTCTTTCATACTTTTCATCCTAAAAGAACAGTATGGTAATCTCTTTTCAAAATGCTTCCATACTTAACTGAATATTATGTTCTTTTCTTAACTCTTGGACAGATCTTTAATGGTTATGATAAGAAAATCGCTCTGGCTGCTTATGTTCCAAACTGTAGAGTTGTAGTTCATTTGCATAGATGCTAAAAAACTTTTCAGTTAAAGAAAAAAAAAAAACAAAACAACAAAACTATTTCTGGATGTGGTATAGTAAAATGACATTATATTCTTCCACTTTCTTAAAAACAGTTATTCCTTAAAAAAAGCCCTTAATATCTTACAAAATAAAAACATACTTCTGAATTCAGTTTTTCATTTCCAAAATGTAGCTAGAAAACATAATGGAATTCAGGACTGGGCCAGCATCACCCTTTGCACCAATTACTTGTCCTACTTCTCCACCATTTTGTTCTTGATATTGTTTCAAAGTCACACATACCATATGTGTAACATGAAAGTCCTATCCTTCTGTCAATCCACAGATATTTCTCATAAAGATTTACATATTAGTAAACATGGCTCAGGATTGATTATTTGTAAAGCAGAACTCTAGACATGGAGACAAGAAGCTGAACACACACTTTATCTTATTCTCCTTTTGAGGTAAAAGTAGAGCAGAATTTTATGGAATCCAAATCTATTTTCCTTGCATGTTGTTTGTAATGTGTAAAATGAGGATGGCAAAAAAGTTACTTTTCTTACCTGGAAAATCCTTTGTGGAGTTATGCTGTGAAAAGAAAGAGCAGTAATTTTCTCCTAACTTAAAAACATATTTGCAGTGATTTCTCTATTAAATATGAATAAAATGTATCCTATGCATCACTTATGTTCAGTTCCTTCAGTCTGCTCAGGATGGAATGTCACATTTAGTAAATCAATTTAAAGAAAATCTATATTCATGTCTCTGTATTAAATGCCAGCACACAAGATTTACTACAGCTTCATGGGGAAGTAAGTGCTGGAAGATAAACATGTTGAAACTAAGTCCTTTTATGAATCTCTTCTGTTCTATCAGAAGAGAGCTTGCTTTATGAGCTGAGAACAATCATAACGTATGAACCCATTCTGCATCTGGGATATTCCTCAGGAACTAAATTGCAGTGGGCTTTTTTGCCCATAAAATTTTAACTAGGGGTAGTTCTCTAAAAAAGTCAAGCTCTGAAAAGTGCACAGGAGAAAGAATTTAAACTATTCATTTTCTCCAAACTAGTCCCTCAGTATCTAGAAAAAGAAATAGAGCATCTAATAAAAATAATTTTAAAAAGAGTATTAATTATGTCTGTGATTTGTTTTAATTAAATAAAGATACAGTTTTCAGTGTAAATCTCAACCACTTACTGCCTATGGATTGAATAAGATAAGACAAAAAAACCAAATTCAGTCAGAATACAAGTATCTAGAGGTGATGTGAACCTTGTCTATGTTACATGGATATTGTGAATTTTGCCCAACCATATTATACCATGACTTCCAACATTGTGTAAATAATTTTCTGTGGAATTTTTTGACTCAAAAAAGATCCACTGTATGGGTAAGCATGAAAAATAATCTATTCATTTAATGTGGGAGAATAACCAAAAAAACCTGAACTATATGAATACAGAGCCTTGAAAGATGCAAAAATGTGTTTGGTCTCAGTGTAAGTACTGAATTCACTGTCCCCTGCAGTAGTGGAAAGAATTAACAGAAATGGCTATCTTAATGTGAATCAATAGAATACTATAGGGAAAGAATATGAAATTGGTCAGGCAAGGAAAAACACACTTATAGCATGCTTATTGCATCTCTCCAGCTAATATCTATCAAAATGATTTAAAAGTGTGGGAATGGAGGTAGATAATTTTTCTTTTTCTCTCTTGAATATGCCCTGCATAATTACTTGGAAAGAGTAGAAGTTTCCTTCCCTTTTCAAAATGCAAAGTGTGGTGGTAAACAAAGTGGAAACTGAAAGGAGAAGGTTGGCTGAATATGTTTCTGCAATAGTCCTCAACCAACAGTTTACATTAGTAATTTTTAACATTTGTTTTTGAAACAACAATTTATAGGAAGTTATATACTTAATTTTAAGTTTACCAAGATTAGTTCTTTGTTTACTGCTTAACTGTCAGCTAACGAATTGGTGCCTTTTTTTCCCCCTAAGGAGCTGTTGGTTGGTGTCAGATGCAAAGTATTTCCTGTGGAGTAATATCCTTTTACTGCTGGCATTCACTTCAGTGGTACATTATTGCAAACATCTGGAGTACAGCAGAGAAACAGTCTGGATTCTTTCCTAAAGCACCTCAATAAGAATAGACTGAGCTAGATAAATGCCAGAGTAAATGTCCCAAACATGGAAAAGGACTAGAGTACCACAGCAAGAATGCAAAGGTAAAAAATGCAAATCTTTAACCTGCAGACCCACAGTGGATTTATAGAGCCTTTATCTCAAAGCCCACTCCAGCTACTGCAATTTAAAAAACTATTTTATCTGTGTCATACACCATAAAGCAAAGGTGAACATTCATATGTCCGAGGCTTTCATTTTAGATTGATGCATTATCTATTGACAGACAATGAATCTCTGCCACTTTGTCCTCCACTCCCCAGATTCAAATCACATTAAAAGCCATGGTGCAAGCAAAGAGAAAGCAGCCAGAAACATAAATGGGAAGGATCCATTACTCACTGATGAACATTGGGCTGGATTGTGTGAGTGCCAAGTAGTCCCTCGATGCACTGACTGTTCTCCAAGATAAGGCACAAGAAAACTCTGGTTCTGTCTACGCCTCGCTGGACTGGACCTATAACATTACAGATCCAAGTAGCCAGGGGCACCAGCTAGAATCTTCCAAATTATGGAAAAATTTTCCCATATTACCTTTCTAAATTCAGATAATTATGATTTTAAATCTGTGAGCCTTCCAATCTGCTGTCATCTGTTACTCATTTAGACATTAATGCTTTTACACTATGATTTTTTAAATTGCTATTACTTTAAACAATATTTTATGTAAAACAGTCTCCTTGTGAATTTCCACCATCAATTTACCTGGAATCTGTTACATCATTTCCTATAGTCTCTTAGGACCTATGACTTATCTTCAAAATATCAGTTGAACAGATATTCTGTCAGATCAGATATTCTATCTAATGCTTCTCTGAGAAGTCATGCCAGGTATTTTCAAAGAAGTAATGTTTTCAGTGGATATCCAAATGTCCAATCCACCAGTCTAATTCAAACAAAGTGACATTATTGTTTAGCTCAGCTTTGAATTTGTTCCAGAGAATTTGCAATTCTCTGCAGCTGTGTTGGGAAAACTCACAATTCCCCTTCTCCCTAGGTAAGAACTATTGCTAACAGAAATCTTTGGAATCAAGGGCATGCTGTTTATTTCCTTGATAATTACCACCAGTCCATTATTAGCTAGTGATTTAGAATAAGTAGTTCTAGAGCCTGTGCACTCTGGTTATAATCTCATTTGACAGGTAAAGAAAAAACAACACAGTGAAAACACATGAAAACCAACACGTAAACAACTTTTTCAGGTATTTGGATATCTATTTGCCTTCAAAACAGTGGAATAATTTCTCATATTTTTGCCGAGCACCAGGAAACAGCAGTAGCATACCCGTGGAAGTTGAAGGCAGTTCTATCATCTTTTTTTTTTTTTTTTTTTTTTTTAACATAACATAACATTACAGAAATTAGGAGGAGAATCCAAATCAGAAGGAATTTTTCCATTCAAATATAGACTGATTTTGTTCACAAACCAGTCCTGGTAACTTGATTAATAGTAACCTCTTGATTAGTAGGTTACGTGTAGAGAGAGAGATAAACAGGCTAGTTCAACTTTTAGAAAAGTTCCAGTAATTAAATTTATAACTCACATGCTTATTATTAATATAACTTATTATTTCCACATATAATTTATAGCTTTATTAGACAGGTCTGACCCACAGTCTATGACCCTGGTTTAAACAGGGAATCAGTTTTGTCTAAACATCTGTAAAATTTTTTCATGACAGTCCTTCAGTATGTCCAATCTTATCTTTTAGCAGAAATATTCAACTCCTATGAAATTCAGATCACAAGAAGACTCTGTCTTCTTAAATTCCCTACAATGTGCTCTCATTTTGTGCTAATGTCATTTGGTTTTGTGGTAATTCAATACCAGACACAGGTTACTGTCTTAAAGGTTATCTCTAACCCAGGGCATATACACTTCTGTTCCTGAGGTCTCAAATCATACAGTCACTCTAAGATTATGTTGCTGAATACTTCTATCTAACCAATAAATATACCTAAATTAATCTTGCTACAGGTGTGAAGTACCACGTTTAGTAATTTGCCATATGAATCTCTCCTATATTGTTTCTTTAGCATAGAAAAATGTTAAATATAATTAGCATTGAATATTCTTGCCTTAGAAGATCTTATATAGAATAACTTTATTCTGAAAAGAAATTCAAACAGTATAGTGCAGTGAATGAAAAGAAATTTCCACATATAATTTACAGTCTGAAAGGTGATGCAAATCCTGTATTTAATCACTATTTTGTGTAGGAACAGAAAACTTATGCTCTTCTGCTATCTGAAGATAGTAAAGGAAGAACAACCTGCTTTTTCTTTCACCTTAGTTATTACTTGGTCTCTTAATATTTGAAGATAACATTTTGAAGTTTTTTACACCAAATTACATTTAATCTAGAGATAAAAAGGTAAAGATCAGAAGTCTTAATATAAATATGCTGATTGGTACGTCTCTGATAATTTCTATTATTTTTTCTGCACTTGCAAAATAACGCTTTAGTAGTGTGCTTGACAAACCCAGAAAGGCCCATTTAATTTAATTTACCTTTGTAAATATGTGACTTCAACCTTATCAGTATTTAAATGAACAAACAATCAAACAAACAACAAAGGAAGATCTACAAAGGCAACTTCTTAAAACTCTGCTCAATTTTGCAAATTGTTTGAACTTGTTGATTAAAATTTCCATAAATATTTTATAGCACTGATCTTCTGCCTCAGAAGTTTCTTAAACTGGAGGCACTGGAAGCAAATACAATCCTAAACCTGTGTAATCTGATAAAATGATCTGATCAAGCCAACAGTTAGTCAGTTTACAGCTAGTTTGGTCTTCTTCAACCTACTACAGAGACCATCTCTTCTTTTTCAGTGTAGTTTGAAGAAGTTTTTTCCTTGCTTTGACAGAATACTGGAATCTATGTTCCATTCCTAAACTTCCATGTCACTGTGTCTTCTCTTAAGAAGAAGATGAAGCCAAGTTGTAAAGAAATTGTTGGGCTGATAACTTGCATTTAGTATTTTGGGATCCAAACATTTTGCTATTGCCCAAACAAGTAATCTAAGTACAAAGAGAAGTTTCTTATAAAAAATATTGCATTTATATGCTCAGTTCCGTTGGTGTAGAAGCCAAGGACCTGAGGTCTCAAGGCCCACCAGGTGAAGCAGATTTTTAGGAGTATGCTTAGATTGGGCAGACTGCTTTGTTCTCACAGGTTAGCCTAAGTCAAGGCAGAAGTGCTTTTACTGTTCTGCAGGTTGCATAAGGGAATAATTTATCTATGCAGGCTCAGCCAGTAAAGACAGAAACAGAAACTTGTAACTTTTGCCTTGTTTAAGATTTTTGACAGTCACTTCTGTTTTCTGTGACAAGAAGGATGTAATTATTGTGGGTGTTTATTGAAGAAGTGAGGAAAAAATGCATTCCTAGTCCCATGATCCTCTCCAACGATCATTTATTCTGAAGTGTTTAAATTTTTATCAGGCCTCAGCTTTTATATGATGGTGCCTTTTGAAGCTGGTAGGTCTGTTGTTATGTGCAGGAGTTTATTATAGCTGAATTGTTTTTTGCATGTCATAAATTCTAAGTCTTTGCACTCACCAAGATAAGGAGTAAAAGATGAGTAAAAACTGTGCATTAAAAAGAGGTAAGTGTAAAATATCATCTCTTTGATTTGACATAATCTTTGACAGGACTTTATACATGTACAGACACAATGAAGGGAATCTCAAATCAAGGTGCAAAAAATTTCTGTGCAGAATTAACTGCTATGGCTTCCTTGTGTGTCATTTGGACTAAGGCAACTCAGCTTTGTTTTTCTGCAGCACTGCCAAATCACTGCCAAATCACTTCCAAATCATGCATTAGAAGTCTTGGTAACTCAGTTTCTGTTATATTTTTTCTTACAAAAGATAAGTATGATAAACTGCAAGAGTCAGAGTTTTAAGTTCTTATATTTACAATTGCTTTTAGTAAGTACTTGTTAAAATATACTCACTATTGTAACTGTGTTTTAACCAGTGGACTGCTTCCTGCTCCTGTGGAAATTAAACACTAGAGGAGGGATTAGACACAGGACTTTGAACTCCTAGCAGGAAATTCTGATATATGGGATCAAAGCCTCATGAGCTCTGAATGCCTATTTAATTTGATGCTTCCAAATTGGCAACTGCCATTTTTAAAGTTTCAAGACAGCTCAAAAACCCCTCAGTTCCTCAGTCTATTGGACAGTTCCCTATGGACTCATCACATAAAAGCCATGTATTGGATACATTGAAAAAAAAAGAGGATCAACTCCAGAACTCAGTGAGGCCAAAAGCAGCCTGAGGCCACCTGAGACAGGAGGGGACATAGTTTTCCATGGCTGTGTGTATGCTGGCCCCAGGAGGTGTGCTGGACTTGCAGGCAGGACTTGAGTACCCTGTGAAGTAGGCACCTGGGGATACCTGTTCTTCCCTCTGGAGCAGGGCTTCTGAGCTTCCTTAAGAATAGATACGTAGATTCCTAGCTTTTGTAAGTAGAGATGTTTGAGAGGCCATAGACTCACATTTGGGTCACACCTAGCAAATATTCTGTGTGGAAGTGAGTGAAAATGAATATTAGCAATTTGTTACTCTCTTTTCCCTTTGCTTCAGTGTTTGAAATTTCTGAAATCCAGGATTTACAATTAGAATATTATGCAAAGACTCAAGCATTGTTTTGGATCAATACATCATCAATAAGATAAAACTAACCTGTTTCTTCATGGCCTACTCCAACTAACATTCCTTATTAGTGGGCGAACAGTCTAGCACTTGGTCAGTTTCCTTCTTAAAGATCTGACTATTTTTTAAATTAATATAAGGAGGAAGAATCTGTTGGAAATTAAAACTTTAAAATAGGAAACAAAACTTTACAAAACTAAGTATATAGGCTGTATTTTTGTCTGTTGTCAAATAATTTGGGTTCTATTGCAATACCCTGATAGGTTCAAAAGTTGGGAATAGTCTCTAAATGTGAGAAGAAGATCTGTCAACCCAACCATTGTTCTTAAATATTTGGTTGGTTGACACTCATAGTGAAAGGAATCATATGAGGACTAAAGCAAATAGACACCATTGATTCACTTTTTGCTAAAAAGATAGCTCCATTCTTATGCTTCTGCTTCCCTTTAATCCAAAGCAGTTGACTTGAGGAGAAAAAGCATGTGGTCTGTTGTGTGGCAAGGTGGGATACTTGAAACTTCACAATATCATGACGTCATTTATTTGGAAGACGTCCGAAATCCAAAGTGTTTTATTTCAGCTGGCATGGTTACATACTTTTTCCACTGTCAAGGCAAGACCTGAGAAGGTTTACTCAGAAAGAGTATTAAATTTTGTTGTATTAGAAAGACTTTTTTCTTTTTTTTCTTTTTTTTCTT
>VWYO01010736.1:114070-124606 GCA_013400275.1 Rhadina sibilatrix
GCATCAGGTTTTTGAGCAAGTTCCAGATTTGAAAATCTAGAAATTGAAGAAAAATGTCACAACCACATTATATATTCGAGTGATAGGCTGGATGGTGGTACCATCAATGCCAATCAAGAAAGAGAGAAAGGGAGTGAGAAAATAAAGCAAGCTTTGATTAGAGGAGGAGGGGGAGAGGGAGAGGTAGAGGTAGAGGGAGAGGCTAATCTGCAAGTTGTTGTCATAGAGATATTCACTAAGTTCAGGCTTATACATTAGATCAAGTATAGAGAGAAAAATTACAGGATTTGCCTGAAAAACCATTGAATTTCCTTCTGATGCTGCACAGGTTGAAGAACAGTGATAAATACTGAATGAATTAGCAGATGACAGAGTACTGTAAAACAATAAAGGACAAAGGAATACCACAAATAATTTTGGATGAAAATTAAAAGGAGTTTTAAAATTTACCAAAGAAAACCAATAAAACCAATAAAAAAACCAATAAAAATTGAGACAAGGTAACCGAAAAAAACCCATAGGGAGCTAAACTAAAGAAGTTTCTAAGTGCAGATGCAAAACCTGACAAAGATAGCAGCAGGAGTTTTAAGTTAGCTAATAGATGAAAATAAGTGAGAAAATTGGGCTATTCTTGTATATTATTTATACAACACTAATAATATTATCAATGAGGCTGTCTTTCAGAAGAGTTAAAACATATAGGTATCATACAGCATACCAAGTAACAACCACCACTAAAATTATGCCACCATGGTTGAGCACTCAGTTGAAAAACATTTAATATGACTCTATCCCAGGTGAAATTAATGAATTAAATGAAAAAACGTGAGCACATAATATCTAGTTTAAATATACATCTGTGCTATATATGACTTTTTTTTGTAGACAATTATAATTTCTGAACAGTTTTAGAGATATATTCAGTAGGAAAAAAATCCAACTGGGCTGAAGGTCACTGATTTGAAAAAAGGTTACAATGTAATAGTTATAGTCAGGAAATAATTGTAGCGCAATTCTTTCTAATACTCCAGTTTAAAGTCACTGACAGTGATCCCAAACCTAGATACCTGTCAGTTGCAAAACGTCTGCAGTATCGCCTTAACAATTGTTTCTTAATAACCTACCTGAATTAAATGTACACCAAATATTAATTGTCATGTCCCTATGTATTGACATTGTCTGAAAAACATGGCTTCACATTCAGCATCAGCCAAAAATTCAAAGCCCAGAAAATATTGGACATCACTGGGAACGGTAAGGAGAACAAGACAGAGAACACAATTTTGCTCTATTAAAGACATTGCTGCACCAACATTTTAAGTATTCTGTGTAGCTCTGATTTCTCCATCTCAAGAAGTACATAGTGGATTTAGAAATGTACAGAAACAAAAACCTAAAATAACCTCAGGATGAAAAAAAATGCCTCATGAGTTGTTACCGAAAATATTTTAATTCTTTATTTAGGCAAAGCATAACCTATACCTGATCATAATGTATATGATCAAGGTTTACAAAATCATGAAAGCAGATAAGGTGAGTGACACCCACTGACTTATGCAATAACTAAGGTTCAGTCATTTAATCTAGAAGGAAATCAGTTTAAAACAGTATATGGCATCTAAGAAGTTTTTGATGAGGTATCACCAGATTGAAGTATGCTTTAGATGAGCTTATGGAAAATCAGTCCATAAGAGATAAGCAGGGGTGTAACTTTCAATATCCAAAATGCAAAATCTGTAGACATTGGCAGAGGAAAGTACCATGGACTACCCAAAATGGCCTGTGTTGAGAGTCCTGCTAAGGAAGCACACCTCCTGCCTCTAGCTAGCTGAATTGCTCTACTTACCCAGAGGATCATGTCCATAATGTGAAGGTCTTTAATTGAACTAATCATACACATATGGGGTATCAAAATAAAATCCAAAAACTAACTGGTTTTTTTGTAGCTGTAGCTGTGCTTTACAGCTCCTCTGTCCTATGTTCTTTCTGGCAGTATCAAAAAGACCTGTATCTATTTGTTTAACATCTCTGATTAACACCAGCATTATTAGAACCTGACTCCTGTTTTCTGAACTCTCTGGCTTCATTTATAGTTGATTTTGTTTATGATGGGACTATTCCAAATGGCATAAGTAGAATAGGCTTTTGCTAAGCTCACCTTCTCTTCCAAATGCATTCTACAGCTCTTGACACACAAAAATTTGATCATGAGCACTACTTAGAAATAGATTGCCACATCATTTCTGATTCCATTATTTTAGATTTCCTCTAATTAAAAAAACAAAAACAAAAACAAAAACAAAAACAAAAACAAAAACAAAAACAAAAACAAAAACAAAAACAAAAACAAAAACAAAAACAAAAACAAAAACAACAAAACCAAAAACAAAAACAACAAAACCAAAAACAAAAACAAAACAAAAACAAAAACTAAAACAAAAACAAACAAAGGCAACAAAAACACCACTACCTGGAAGTAACCCTTCCTGAAAAATTTTGAGTCTTCATCAATGATATTCACATAGGGGTTGTTTTCTGTTGTTTTATTTTATTTTCGCTTTCACAAGGTATCCCTCTCTGGTTTAGTTTGGCTTCCTTGCTTTTCCAGCTGGAGACTTTTTAAAAGAATTTTTTTCTAACATCTATTTATTCATCCATATCTTATTGCTGATTATTTTGCCAAGGATGCAATAGATCAATTTTTACAAGCTTATTTTCCAGTGATTTAGAAACTATGATGGTCAAAGCCATAAATCAGTCCAAAATCTTCACTGATGCTGTACATTTTTGTGGTTATCTAAATTCTTAGAAATTTCTGAAAATATCTGAAAATTCTTGTGCAGGTAATGGTGGTTGCACTCAACATAAATAGTCAATCACACTTCATTTGGCTCAGTTTTCTTTAAAAACACTGTAGCTATAAAAAGAAATTAAAGGAACTACTAAGCTGTGATATGAAGTGCTATGGTTTAAAAGGCTTTAAAATAAGTTTGAATGTTTAAATCTTTTAAATTGCACAGAGCATTAAACCGCACTCAGTACTCTGTCCCTGCTTTTGATATTGTGCCTGTGAGGGATTGGCAATTCTCTACAGAAATTCAAGAGTAAAAGGAGGAAAGATTTTCAGCTTTCTGAATTTTAGAACAAATGCCATCTGGACTAATTTGTGAACATTGCTTCAGTTCAGCTCAATACACAGGGAAATATCTGAGAGGGAGTATGTTTATATAGAGGAAAGCCATTGACCTATCACTAATTCATATGCTTTAGGAGCTCTCCAGTATTTCTTACG
The DNA here is from genome assembly GCA_013400275.1 of Rhadina sibilatrix. NCBI lineage: Eukaryota > Metazoa > Chordata > Aves > Passeriformes > Phylloscopidae > Rhadina > Rhadina sibilatrix. The sequence goes on from VWYO01010736.1 coordinate 117,363, forward strand.
AGATTCTCATCAATAGGTTACAGTATGTTCGATTAAAGTGGCCCAAAATATTTGTCTCACTGGAAATAAAGTCACAACTTTAAACAAATAACTTGTCCATTTGTCTTCTGATTTTAGGCAGGGAGAAGTTCAACATGTATGGTGCTATGTGTATTGTATCAGCTGTTATGGGACTATATTTTGAATATGCTTGGATGTTGCTACCATCTCTTTAAAATGCCACTTTTATATAGGCTAGTTAGCCCATAGCCTAACTTTCCCAAACAAATTATGAAGCCAAAACTTTTTGGGCCCTAAACACTAGCTGTACGCTTCCTATCACCATCTGTTGGTCTTGGATACAATAGAATATGTTATACTTCCAGCAAGTCACATGTGCTTTGACTGTCAATCTGGCCATAGTAATTTTTTTTTGTAGTTCTAGAAATTACCTACCTATAACATCTAGTTATATTAGGCCACATACATTCACAAGCTTTATTTAATATAAATATCCAGCAATTTGAAAATAAGCTTTTAGATGGAAATATTGAGATGTCACTTATTGCAACATCAGTGGTTGTCCCTGATTTGTAAAATGCAGTGGTAGCCAAAAGAAGAAAAATAATACTCTTTTAACAATCTGAATAATTCAGATGAAAACACAGATTGGTTAGTTTTTTATGCCAAGAACGAATCACAGCTATATACTAATACGAAACAAGTAAAAGGTACCACACTTCACAGGAGTTTCTAAAACTGTAATTGCATTAAAAATCTAAATTACAGCAATACCCAGAGAATGGCTAATAAACTTAAACATATGGATCTCAGTGTGATTTTATCAGTGTTTGTACTGTAAACAATTTCTGTTTTTAATTACAGCAAACAAACTATTGCAATCAGGTGTCTGACATTGCAACTGGGATTTCACTCACATTGCATACTATAAGCAGTAGTTTATCCAAAGAGAAGCATTGTTGATAGGAAAAAAGTATTCTTGAAAGTATTTGGAGTTATGCCTCCAAGCACTTAAACATCTTTAAAAGTCACTATTTCATAATAATTTCTTGCTGTGGAACTGATTGAATTAATTCTGTGATTCTGATCAGTAAAAAAACTGGACAAGACACCAGGGCAGGCTTTGACTGATGACACAGTTCATTACTGATTTACTGTGTAAGAAAATAGTCTATTTCTTTTTTGGCTGAAAATTAAAATTATTTCACAGAATCAATTACGTTGGAAAAATATTCTGAGATATCAAGTCCAACCTATGAACTAATACCACTTTGTCGATTAGACCACGAAGTGCCACATCCAGTCTCTTCTTGAACACCATCTCCCTGGGCAGAACATTCCAATGCTTAACCACCCTTTCTATGAAGAAATTCCTCCTAACATCCAGTGTAAACCTTCCCTTATGCAGCTTGTGAGTAAATACAAGAGCAAGAGCAATGTTTAGAGATCTCTGGGGTCCTCAGAGCTTTACTTCAGGAGTTTATTCAAAATACAGCTGTCTACTAAAATTTCATTTATCAAGTGACATGCAGCATGAGGGCCAAAGCTCAGTAAAATCTGTTTTCGGTCCTCAGGAATATTCCGCTCCATAGAGAGGACATTGCTGAACTGCATCAGATGTCTGTCTATGCATCTCCAGCCTGCAGAGAACTGCCAAAACAGGCAAACTTTGTCCATATATAATTAATATATGGGTCACTGCTGCAGCACTTTTGGCTGGTGCACTCAGCCTATGGAGGGAGACATTCACAATTCAATAGGTGATTTTAACAGTCATAACTCATTCAAACCAAAACAAAATACTTCCATTATAGGATTTCCTGAAAAAGTTTCATTCTTATGGCAGATTTCTTCTTGCAGGAGTCAGAAACTTTCAGAGGAGTGTTCAAAAATAGGTTCTTTTTTTATAATGCATAGATCTTATTGTTTTCCCCTACTTGCACTCAGAATTACACTGAAAATACCATGGCTTTTAAAATACAGTGAAAGGCAAAAAGAAAATAACAGAAGGAAATATTTAAGAAAGGGTTTAGAGGGGAAATCCATAGACAAGTTCATTTAAAAGAGTAATTATTACTCTGCTTTTTTAAAGAGGGCAAAATCTCAGTTTGGTTGCAACAGAGTTGTTTTATTCATTTAACTGATACTCTTCCTCCTTCCTATATTTTTTTCATTTACATGCTTTCCAGAGGTGCTACTATCAAAAATATTAGCTGATTAGCAAAAGAGCAATTTTGCATTTCCTTGGTGGCAAAAGGCGTGAAAGAAGTCCCTGATGCCTCTATGCCTCAATCTTTCCTGGTAAGACTAAATCAGTGGGAATCCAAGGTTCCTAATATGAGAAGGAAAGTCTGGAACAAGGGAGACTTCCTCTAAGAAGAGGAGCAGGTTAGAGAACATTTAAAGAAATAAGATATACTTAGGTTCACGGACTTGATAGGGCGCACCCTATCACCAAGTCCTGGGTGAACTAGTTTTTTCATAGGCCACTCCTGAAATACACAAAGGATAAGGATGTTACTGAGAATGGTCATCTGGTGAAGGAGGAATCCCGCTTAACTGACCTTATAGGTTTCTATGTTGAGTTAACCAACTCAGTGGATGATGGAGAACAGCAGAGCTTGCTTGCACTGCCATTAATCACCAAGACGTTGAATCTGGCAGTCATTCTTCAGTCCACCTCACTATGTCCACCTATGAGGCTTGAAAACAAATGGAGGGCTAAGGAGAATCTTTATCTTTTATTGGATGTCAAGGAAAACACGATGATAAAGGATGAAGAAAGGGCTGATGTACTCAGTACCTCCTTTGCCTCAGTCTTAAAAAGTGAGACCAGTTTTCATCAAGTTACCCAATCCCTGAGCTGAAAGACAGAGACAGGGAGCAAGAATGAAGACCCCATAATCCATGAGATGGCGAGTGACTTGCTGTGCCACTTAGACCACAGAAGTTCATGGGATTCACCCAAAAGTACTGGCAGAAGAGATCACCAAACCACTTTCAGTCATTTATCTGCAGACCTGGTCAACAAGGGAGGTCCCAGGTGACTGGAAGTTGTCATATCTGACATCTAATACAAGAATGGTTAGAAGGAAAGATTCAGGGAATTATAGGCCTTCATCACTTCAGTGCTGCTTTGACCTGAGTGCAGGAAAGGTCACAGGGTAGAACCCTTGAGTGCTATCAGCAAAAAGTACAGGACAGTCAGTGGGTCATGGTTTCAGCAGCATTTTAAGACCATTTCCAACAGCATTCTCCTGGAGAAACTGGATGTCCATGTCCTGAGCAGGTACACTTTGGATACAATAAAGGCTGGATGGCTGGGCCTGGAGAGTGCTGGTGAATAGAGCTAAACTCCATTGGTAAGTGGGGTTCCCTAGGGCTCAGTAGTGGGTCCAATCCTCTTTAATAATCTCAACAACAATCTGGACAAGGGGATCAAGTACATCCTCAGTAAGTTTGCAGACAACACCCAGTTGTGTGGGAGTGCTGCAGAGTAGAAAGCCCCTGTGGAAGGCTCTGCACTTATTGGATCTCTGGGCTGAGGACAATGCATGAGGTTCAATAAGGTGTCGAGGTCTGCCCTTGGGTCAGAACAACCCCACACAGCACTACAGGCTGGAGGAGGAATGGCTTGAGAGCTACTCAGCAGAAAGGGACTTAGTGGTAGTGGCTGACAGCCAGCTGATATGAGCCAGCAGTGTGCCCAAGTGACCTAGAAAGCCAACAGCATCCTGGCTTGTATCAGCAATTGCGTGGCCAGCAGTTCATTTATCGATTATCATTAATCACTGATCATTTCCCTGTATACTGGGCACTAGTGAGGCTGGTCCTGGAGTGCTGTGTTGAGTTTTGGACCCCTCACTTCAGAAAGGACATTGAGGTGCTGGAGCATGTTCAGAGAGAGGCAGTGGAGGAAGGGTCTGAAATGCAAACCTTATGAGGAACAGCTGAAGGAAGAGGGGATATTTGGCCTCAAAAAAGAAGACTCAAGAAGCACTTTATCACTCTGTACAATTACCTGAATGGAAGTTGTAATGAGATTGCTCATTACAAGAAGTGACAAGATCAGAGAAAATGTTGAGTTGTTCCTCGAGTAGATGAGGTTTAGATTAGATATAAGGAAAAATTTCTTAACTGAAAGACTTGTAAAGCATTGGAACAGACTTCCCAGGGAAATGGTCACTATCTCATAAAATGTAAAAAAAATTGTGTGGATATGGCCCTTAAAGAAACCTTAGTGCCAGGTTGATGGCTGGTTTTGATGATCTTAGAGGTCTTTTCCAACCTTAATGAGTCTATGATTCTATGATTTGAAGTCCATCTCCTTGCCAAGAACATTGATTTACAGGAAGCAATGAAGGGAAACTGTCACATTACAGAGCGAAAAAGAGCCACACATCTTTCACTAAGTCATTTGACAAGGGATTCGTCTGAAGATACTTTTGATCCACCATGTTCATCAATTAGATGTATACTGAGATTTATTATAAACTGAATGATTGTGTAATTAAGCTAAGCAACAGTAGGAGAAACCTGAGAGTTGACCCATAGCTGCATTAATTATTCTTCCAAGTACAAATGCATTTGTTGTGGTGTTTTGCTCAGACTCTTTGGCTGGTAATTAGGGGCAGTGCCCTTTTAAAAAGATGTAACCACTTTCCTAAACTGTGCTGTAATAACTGCATTAATGGAAGGGAATATGAAGATTTTAGTCATGAACAACTAGCTAAAACTTTTAATTTCACTAAGAAAATTAAAATTAATTAAAAGGACTCTAATAATGCAATTTCTATTGCATGAGGTGGTAAGCCCATTAGAATCCTTCATTCTCACAAGGCTCTGCTACAGGGCACTCCTTGCAAGTGCCAGGGAGATTTGTATTTAAAAAATAAATCTTGTTCATATCCTATTGTCACAATACAACACGAAGAGAACGATACTCACGCACTGAGATGTCCAAGGCAAAAAAAGGGGGCAGTTTATTTACAGACCTTGACATTTATAGAATTCCAACAGTGACCATGGTTTGGAGGAAGAAAACTATCCTCTCCAACCACACTGGTCAAACCAACAGTCTATCAATTCTCTCCTCCTCCAGAAAGGAATGCAAAACAATCATTATTTGCATGAAAAGTGCATGACAAACTCCATTGCAAAAATGCAAACATCAGAAGGCTGAAATGAACTTTAGAAAAACAGAGAAGAACAGGGTGACATCCTATGTCTTTGCCTCATTTTGCTGTAGCATTTGATACCATTTCAAACAAAGATGACAACATAAAGAAACAGATAATTACATTGTTGCAGAATTCAATAACCATAATGTTTTTCAGAGATGAAATGTTAAACCCATCTTGATACACAGTGGTGCAAAGCAAATGGTTGAAACCAGCCTTTGTTCATTAATTTATTAACATATTTAACAGCCTTAAAGGACTGAAAGTTTCACCATCTTGCAAAATTTGTTGCCTTTTTTGGTATATAATATTTGTGCTCCAAATGCATCCTTAATATCAGTAGGTATTCTTCTACATCTATGCTGTTCCCCTGTTGTATAATGTTGCCTGCAGATCTGGTGAAGTAATTGAAGGAATCGATTTCAGAGCATATGCAGATCCACCATAAAAACAAGCAAATTATTGCACTGGTCAAAGAGGAACTGGTAAAATCACTGCATGAGGGAGAAAGAAAAAGCAGAATTGTTAACATAGGAAAAGACAGTTGAGTCTAACCATTCAGCTAGCACTGTGTTCACCACTAAACCATATCAAGTGCCACATCCACATATTTTTAAAACAGCTCCAGGGCTAGTTAGTCTGCTACTTCCTGGACAACCTGTTGCAATATCTGCTGGACAATTCCATTTTTAATTATTAGTGTGTTTATTGTCATGCTTATGAACCAGAGGGATCAAGATTATAGGTTTGCAATGCTTTTCCATAAAGTTTACAAAAAACCAAACACAGTCCTTCCCTCAAAAAAAGTAAAAAAAAAAAAAAAAATCACAGTTCTGGAAAAGAAGGAGCAAAGTGAATGCAATATAGTAATGCAACATAGTCTGCAACTACAGCAGGTTTGCAGCGCAAATAAAACAAAAGAGCCAAAAACCAAGAGTGTCAATCTTTTCCCAAGATTTATTTGGTGGATCTGTCAAAGAACCACAGCATAATCCTCTACATGTACAGATTCCTTAACTTCTTATGATATGTATAATATATCACTTTCACCACAGTCTTGCACTATGGGGAACCAGCCATCAAAATAGATTTTAGTCTCCAAATCAAACTCCTTTTCTCAAAAAGAGAAATATATTCAAAATTATACAGTCTTAATTGCAAATTATAGAAGAAGAATCAATTAAACAAATAGAAAAAAAGAAAATAAATGCTATAATTATTAACCAAAATTTGGTGTGTACATGTGAAGTTCTCCCGTTTTGAGGAGGCTGAAATCTGATCTTACTGTCCTTGTGTAATCTCCTCCCTTGACCCAAACCCTAAGACCTGAATACCCAATAAAACCCTGCCTCTGCTCTTTCTCTTCGTCCTCACCTCCTCCCTGGTCTTGGGTGGGGAGAATAAAAATGGATTCTTGAGATTAAAAAAGAGACTTGTCCCATTTCCCTGCTGGCAGCTGAACCTCCCTGGACACGATGATCACTGTTGCATCACGCTGCTACAAATGATGGAGAATGCAAGCAACCAGCAAGGACAGCAGGACCAGCTCCTCCTAAGTCACCCCCTGTGGGACTCCCATCTTAAAAAGGAAGACTCAAGAGTACCATGGCTGAGACCAGGTTGAGAGTGACCTTAAAAACATGGGGATAAAAGGTATACAAGGAGGGAAATACCCAGTAAGGGGACTGGCCTACTGGGACTGAGAGATGAGACTAACATCTACCATCACAAGTCTTCTCATTCTTCTTGGGAGGGAGTTTTTAAGAGCTACAAGCAGCTAGTCTGCCTGCAAAAAGGATCATGCTGGGGACTCTCACCAACTCTCCTGACATGTTTGCTGTAGCTTATGGACAATAAAGCCCTGGTGGCTACTTATAGACAATTATAGACGATTGCATGCAAAGTGTCTGCACCCTAGATCAGTGGTCCTCCCTTCTGTGAAACCTCACGTTTTTCAGTTTCTGTGACGCTGCCCATATCTTTCCTTACCGTTTGTTCCTAAGAGCATGGCATGGAGTGAAAACTGCCAGGATGGCACGGAGTTGCTACCGTCTCTCTGTCACC
>VWYO01010737.1:3261-86190 GCA_013400275.1 Rhadina sibilatrix
TTTTAATATATGAAATACTATAGTGTTTCACAGAGAGAGAGGCATCCTTCAGGGTGGCTTTTTACAACAGACTTCTTAAAATATCAAAGCATTAACTGCATATAAAAAATATTTTCAGCTGTTAATGAGGGCATGTAAAATTTTTATGAGATGAAACCCAAGTCTATTTGAAAAGTAAAGACTCAGCTTTTACTTGAGAATTTGCTTATATTCACCACGAGATGTAGAGCCTGGACATTGGTTTTGCTAGCATAATATTCCCAGAGGCCAAGAAATCAGACTTTGGAGTTTAGTTTCTAGATACCATTATACATAGACACAACAATTTAAATGGGCTCTTTGGGGTTTGACACCCAATAAAACAATTGGTTTGGGTGTAGCCCATAAGACTTGGTTCTAAAATTATAAGAAATTCCCAGGCTCATATTGGATGATTAAGCTGTCCTCTGTAATGAATATCTAAACATTTCGCACAAATATTTATTAATTCAGTCTTGAATTCAGGCTGTGGTAACAACTACATAACTCTCTCACTAGAGAGATATATCTTCAAAATAAGTGGGAAATTTAGCTTCTACTGTTGAATTGCACAATAAAATATCATTTGTTAGATAATTCCAAATAAACACACTGGATAACTGAGGAAGAACCAGATGAATGTCCTATAGGTTTATAAGTATCCCAGCTACTCCAGTGAGCAGAAATACTGAGTATAAGCCCCCTAAAGCTATTATGAAAAAATAAATCCTGAAGATCCAGTTTTGTACACTACCTAAAACACATACACAGAAGTCATTCACTGCTTTCCCATAACAGAAGTGAGCAAATATTTGAACAGGCAGTGTGCATGTTGAAATTCCTTCCTTTGACCCTTAAAATCAGAACCACATATTTATTTTGAGTAAACTTCAGGGTGCTTGGAGAAGAAAAATAGGACAGCAATGATAAGGCAAATGACCAGGTTTCAATTTGGTATATCTGCCTCATTGACATCGACTTAAGTGACACTGCTTTAACAGAGAAATTGGTTTTCCTCTTTTTTCCAGTTCCATAGAGCTTCCAGAGGTTATCATGATGGCAGAAGGTTCTTCACTGCCTTTGACATTGAATTTCTCCTTGATCTGTGAAAAGTTGGGTTAGTCTCCATGAATCTGCTGTACTCATTTGACACTGGCAAAAATGAATTTTTTAAATGAATAAAAAAAATTGTATCTTGGGGGTGGGCATGTAGCCTCTCCTCTCTTACAATCAATGACTTTTGATCTAAATTAGGCAAATTTAAAATTTTACCTTGCAGTCTAAAATTATTATAGGAATTTCATTCTGGAATTGGATTTCCAAGGGTGCAAATGTGAACATCTGGCAGCCTATTTCAGCACCATAAGAGAAGATGTGGACTTGAATATTTAACAAAATGTATTTGGGCACACAGTTTTGCTGCTGGCTTACCACTAAGAGTTTTTCTACTTTATACAATATTCTTGGGCCTGAATTCCTGCCTATTTTTCTTATTTAGATTCTTTAGGAATCCTGTGACATGCTAATTTGCAAGATGAGCTATAGAAAAAGCTTTTTTCAGCGATTATTACTGATGTTATTTGGGGCAAACTGAGTGACAGCTACTATTTCTTCCCTAAGCTGCTGTGAAATTTCATCCGTTCTTTACCAGTCGGAGCCATTCAAAACTGGGATCATTCAAAAAATTCAAAGTTATTTGTTGTATGGCTCTGGATGATCCTGCATGCTTAAGAATACAGCATACAGTAATAAAAGACATTTGCAATGAAATATGTTATTAAAATTGCACTTAGTCAATTTAAGTGTCAATTTCTTGTTTGTTTGCAAGACAATTCTGCAGAAGAACTAAACCAGCACATCAATACAGTGTTTGAACATTAACTCCTCTTGTTATACAATGAATAGTCATGTAGTGGAATAAAGATCATGAAATATGCCACAAGAACAAAATCCAACAACTGTTGAGAATGGGATTGCAAGAATGCAACTTTGGGACATGACCAGAAATGGAGCAGATTAAGTTGATATTGGTTATACAAAAAGAGGCTTTTCAGTACATGCTGATAAGATAATTGACTATGGGCCAGGCTCCAAGCCAAGTCTGCCCTGGCAATGCAACTGACAGCTTCTTGCAAATGGATATGACAAAAAATGAGATAAATACTAATGCTGTGCCAACTTCACTCTGCTCCTGAGAGGGTCCAATGAGTCTTTATCCCACCCAATAATGCAAGTTCTGCACTCTTTGTGCACCCAGAGGTCTCATGTGAAAAGCAGAGCTTGGAGTGTGAAAGCAGCTCCGTACTACATTTTAGGTATTGTTTTGAAAACTTTATGTGGTTTTGTTACTTTTTAATTTTCATCTTTACCTGCATGGAAGATTTATCTCCCCTCCCCCTCCTCATCCCTCCAACACAGAAAAAAGAATCGGTGTACCTTTGGTCTAGTCAAGTCTGGATATTCTAGGAAAAATCAGCTTTCCTGTTTTATCTTAGGCATTGAAGGTTGAAAATAGGACTTATAGTCATTGTCACTTTTAGTCATAAAGTTCTTCCAGTACTGCCTAACTTCTTCATACTCCTTGGGCTGTATTCTCTAGTTCAGAAAGTGTTGCTTATAAGAAGTATTTATATAACAGGTAATTTAAAAATTATTTTTATGACAATATTGACATTAACACTAACACTTAGATTGAGGGTTAATGGAACTTTTCATAGTTCTGTGAAAAAGACCATTTTCTGGGTAAAAAAAACCAAACAAACAAACACCAGTGAAATCCATGGTTATTTTTGTTATCAAGCTCAAAAGAAACATCAATAAGAATGTCAGTGCCTGAAATCCTTTAGTCCCCTTCAAAGAATATATATTTAATTTTGAAAGTTTTGTAATAACAGTCCTTTTGTGTGTGATGGTTCTGGTGTAGTCATCTGGAAAACAGTGGTAGAGGCATATGAAAGAAATGGGAATAGCATTGGATAAAACAGCAGAGTTTACTCTTGCAGAGATGAATAATCAATAATTGGCACTTTCAGGAAGCTGGGCAGCTCAGGGACATGGATTACCTAAAAATCAAAGTTCAACAATAGTCTTAATAAAAATTACATCAGGTTTCAAATTAAATCCCCAACAACAGAAATGCAAAGTAGAGGCTAAAATTCTACAAGGAATTTACCATGGACTCTTTCCTCTAGCATGTCTAAATACTGAAGAACTTACCATTAATTCTGCTTTTGGCCTTGATTTGTTAGGTGAGATAATGTGGAGTTGGTTTTTTCTTTAGCTGGTTTGTTTGGTTTTGGTTTTTGTTTGTTTCTAAATTAAGAAATCTTTAAATTATCTATCTGGTTTTGTTTCTCACATTTTCAAAGCTTTCTTTTCAGAAAAAGAAAGATCTGGAAAAAAAATGAATGAAATACAGGCTGTTCTGAACTGTAAGACCTCCTCAGGGAGTAACCAAATGATAACATCAGTAAAAATTGAAACTAGAATCACATTTTCACCCCAGATGATCTCTAATGCATTTTCACAGGGATTGAGTCAGACTTTGATTTCAGCACTTTCCAGAAGTCTGTAAAAAGTGTCTTCTGCCAGCAAAGACAGATATTCTAGTGTTTTCCTAAGTCCTCATCATTTATCTCCCAGCACACTAAACACTCATTACCAGAGACAGAAACAAACAGAAGGGCAGGAATTCCCAGCACTTCGGTGGGCAGAGGGGTGATTGAACATGGACTTTTTTTTTTCAAGTAACAATTTAATTAATTAGAATTTTGTATAAAAGTTTTAATAGATTTCAAAAATGCTGTGATGCGTTTAATATTCTAAGACTGGATATAAAACTGGAATAATAACTATAACTACTTACATGCCTTAGAAAGTGATGGTTACTGACACTATTTCCATCACCTTTCATGCATACAAAAAAGTTTATTTTGGCTTGAACTTAACTCTGCATGCTACTGCATATTTTAGAAAACTGTGACTGCCTTTTCTTTTTGGGTATAAGCGATATAGAGGACTCTGAAACTTATTTATACAAGACTCACAGTGTTTTGAGACAGATACAGTCTAAAGGTTGGACAAAAGGTGATACAGAACCATAGCAAAGTAATTTAACATACATACTAATTCTTTAACTACAGCTTAACTTTGTGCTTATAAAAGGTTTCTAACTGAAATATGAATTACCAAAGTCTTGTGTACTAGGACAGTCAAAGCATCCTGCATACAGGAGATGATATTTTTAATACTTTTCTGCTGATCTGTTTTCAAGATACACGTATCTTCAAACATGCATAGCTTACACTAGAGGATGTAGTTTTGGGAAAAAAAAAATTTTGAACAAAATAAAGGCTTCAGATAAGATTTTTTTTGCAGTTGCAGAAGTACCAGGCCATGTTTCATAGTTTGCTCTTTGCTAGATGTATGCCTAGAGACATACATATGTCCTTCAAGAAAGTCTACAGCTACAAGGGTAATTGCTCCACACATCACTTGACATTACTTCAGAACACTTTGTAGAGTGTGAATTTCAGGAACATCACATTTTGCAAAAGAAAAAAAAAGTCCTCAGAGGGAAAATTCATTAGTTCAGAAATACGCTATAATGGTATTTGTAAGTGAAGCTTAAATTAATACTATGCAGTTGGGAGAATTAGCAATCCCTTCTTAGCTATCTGTGTGAGGTGTGATGAGTTTAATTAATGAAGTATGCTCCACAGATACTCATCAGAAACATTCCTTCAGGCAACATTGCACCAGTAGGATGCTAGCTAAAATAAGAATTTAATGCTCTTCCTGTTCCTGTTAGGTTCACCTGTATCCCCTACACCTCTAGCATAATTTTTCTAGTAAGACATATATTCAAAATTAATACCAGTGTTTTCTGTTCCAGTGCAAATTCCTTTTCTTAATACTTATACCTTCCCAATGAACACACTATGGACAAAGTGGAAAAATGTTTAGCATTGTTTGTCAACAGCACAAGAAATATTAGACATCACCAGACACATTTTATGTATTTAAAGCTCTGGTTACTTTGTTCAGTGTTAGTCTGTTCAACTAGCCTGTTACGTATACTTAAATATTTTAGCTCGCCTCGCCTCCAGAGTTTTCTCCCCTTTAGGGAAAAGGGAGATGTTGTTCCAGCTCAGAAACAGATTGCTATCACCACCCAGAGGCCAGCTGCACGCAATTGCTACAGGGCTTTTCCTAACTTGATGGGCATCAATCACAGTGTTGGTGATCCAAAGAAGATAGCTTGTAAGGCAAATAGTATGAAGGGTTACTCCTTGGGAGTGGATAATGTACCTCTGGAATTTGAGTTGGGAAGTGAGATTCATCAATTGGGCTGAGGCAACTGATACCTCTTGCAAAGTCCACCAGTTGCACATCTCTGGTAGACATGACTGCACTGGACTCAGCCACATAGTGGGATTATGAACATCAGTCTAAGGCTGTGTGTGATGATTTCTGAGAAGGTACACAAAAAATTAATGGTGATTCTGTAACAATTTTAAATCAGAATTGTTCTTTTAAGTCAAAATTAGCCTACCCATTATAAAGATAGGAAATATAAAATACAATTTTGGGGATATTTTTTAAATGCTAAGATCAACTATGTGTGACCTGACTGAGAAGTTGAGTTCTGTCAAAGTGATAAAAGTGTGGGCAAAATAATAAAATTATTACATTTGAGAATGAGTACTTTTTTTTTTTTTTTTTTTTTTTTTAATGTTCTCACTTTGTTGGCGTGCTGTAGCAGTAGGGAACTTTTCATAAAATATCCACTTAGTCCTTCAGGTATTTGAGGGTTTTTTTGGGTTTTAACTTCTTTTTAAGAAATAAGTCTCTGATTCTTGACTTGAGCATTTTTGGAAATTCCATTATACTACTAGTACTTTATGCTATTGTGACACAGGGAGGAGAGTGAGGTGAGGTACTTCACACAGCACTGGACCAGGGGGAGCTCATGAGATAATTACATAGGTCTCATAAACAGAAGAAGCAACCAGTCTTTATGCTGAAAGACCATTAGGGATTTTGAAGATGATCTAAAACTTCTGATGAGCTTGAACTCCACTCCTCATGCATTCTGAGTCAGGATAATACACTGACTTCATGTATTAAACCTACTGTAGCGGGTATACAGTCTATTTCTTCTCATCCCTTAATCCTTTACCTGTAATGTGATAAATTGTTACATTCTTATTGCACTAATTCATCTACAATAAGGAAACAGGTTCCTAAATTAATAATGAATATTAAACACATTATAGCGTTCCTCTTTGCTATATGACATTTTTATAAAGTGATTACAGGAAGAATATCCTGAGAAACCTATAATAGATAGGCCTATTAAAGCACTAAAATAATTTCCTAAGTGATAAAATAACATTTGAAGCTGGTGTATGTCTTAGTTAACTTGTGCATTATAATAATCTGAATCATGGCCACTGAAACTCAAGGATTTCTAAACATATGCCCTAATGATCAAAACTCAAAAGGTCCACTACAGATGGTAGAGACCTTCTGGAAAGCAGAATGAACTATTTTTTTTTTTTTCCTTTTTCTGGCACAAACAGCATGCCTCATTCTATCACTGGTAGGTTTCTTAAAGCAAGAACGTCTTTCAAAATAGACACTTGAGGAGTACTCTGGCTACGCGTCACGCAGATCTGCAATACTTTGACGTGTCAGTCTCCCTTTTCACTCTCTCCGCCGCCTTCGGTCGCTGCCGAGCGCTGACGGGTCCGGACGGCACGTCATGGTCCCGGTCCCGGCCCCGGCCCCGGTCCCGGCCCGCTGAGCGCGGCTGCGGCCACAGCTGAAGGGACGCTCCCTGCCCCGCTCCGCTCACGTCCCGGGAGCTGCGAGGGCGGTGGCACCCGGGGGCAGGTCCGGGGCGTGGGCGGGGCAGTTCTGCCGGGCCCGCCACAGGGGCCGTCCCGCCGTGCCCCGCCGGCCCCGGGAGCGCTGACGCTCCGTCCTGTACCGTCCGAGGGCGTTTTGGAGCCTTGGAGAAGCCAGTGCGGCCCCTCTCCCTTGAAGGCTCGGAACATGGGTTTCCTGGGCAAGCTGGCGGCGCTGCCAAAACTTAGTGGTGCGGTGGCGGGCCGTGGCGGCGGTGCCTGGCGGCGGCCGCGCCGCCTCCTCCCGGGCGCTGGGCAAGTACGAGGAACTTTTTCGGTCCTGCCTGGCGGAGCCCGAGAAGGTCTGGGGAGAAGTCGCCGAGCAGATTCAGTGGTACAAGCCCTGGGTCCGGACCCTGGAGAGGGGCAGCCTGGGGAGCGCCTCCTGGTGAGTGCTCGGGTGCCCCCGGTGCGGTGCGGTGATCGGGCACGGCCGGGCGGCTCGGCTCGGCTACAGCGGGAGGGAGGGCTGCCTGCCCAGGGTGCTGCCGGTGTGCTGGGTTGGGGCTCATGTGCTCACCACAGAACTACCCCAGCATCTTTCTGGGATGGTCGGTGTGCCGTCGCTGTTGGAGGAGACGGCTGCGGAGTTTGAAGAAGTTAAATCATTACACTTGGTTGAAGTTAATGGTTAAAAGCAGCATGAATGAGCGTATTGGGGTGAGGACGTGTTACCGTGCACTCTGGCAGGTGTGACTGCGGGCGTGAAGGAGTCCATATGTAGCTGTATCATGTGGATGAGTGCGCCTGATGCTCCCTAGCCAACCCTTTTGGGTCTGAATAAGCAACAGACTGCGGTGAACATGGGAGACCCGGCTTGAGATGCCAGGGGAGGCAGGCATAGAAAAACACAGGTGTATAAAAACTTCGGCTTTTGGGATTATTTAATCTCAGATACTGTCTAAGTAGGTCATAATTTAGATGTTGTGGTTAAGGTAATTAAAAGGTAATCAAAAGGTAAGGTAATCAAAAGCCTTGACATTGTAATGTGTATCTTCATCAGTGAATGGCAAACTTCCCTTAGACAGAATATGATATTCTTCTTAAAAATTACTGGATGGGATTTTCAATACTTTCTCAAAGGTAGTGTACTGTTAAGATTTTGTGTTTACCACCTTTGTCTCTTTTTCAGCAAGTTTACATCCTGCTCTTTGATCTTTTCTCAAGAAGAAGCTGATGCAGAATATAAAAGGCAATGTAGCTGAGGGTCATCTTTGGTACATCAATGTTCTTTACCCTTTTTGTATTTTTCTGGTTTTTGATTTAAAATGCTAATAACTCTAAAAATACAGTTAAAATAATAATTCTCAAATCTGTGCAAATTAAAATATATAGAACCAATGGAGTGGAGCTGGGTTTCTTATTGGTGTCTGATATCATTGCTTGACACCTCTAGTAGTGAAAATTTATATATCTTAAGTGAAATTATAAGTAACACCCAGCCATGATGGGCTGTGTAACAGTGGATAGATAAGGTCCTTGAGACTTTAATCTCAAGGTCATGGCACTATTCAGAATAGGATTCTTGAGACTTTGATCTCGAGGTCATGGCACTATTCAGAAGGTCTGGGTAATAATATTGCCTGCATAATTAGGATCTAGACAAGAGTGTGGAGAACAAGTCCTATGAGGAGTAGCTAAGCGAGCTGAGTTTGTTCAGCCTGGAGAAAAGAAAGCTCAGGGGAGACCTTATTGCTCTCTATAACTACATAAAAGGAGGTTGTAGCCAGGTCGGGGTCAGCCTCCTCTCCCAAGTAACAAGTGAGGGAATGACCTCAAGTTGCACCAGGGGAGGTTAGATAGTAGAAATATTGGATATTAGGAATATTACATATTAGGAAAAACTTCTTCAATGAAAAGGTTGTTAAGCATTAGAACAAGCTGCCCTGGGAAATGAAGGAACTGACAAACCTGGAGGTATTTGAAAGATGTGTAGATGTGGCACTTACAGACAAGGTGTAGTGGTGGACTTGGCAGTGCTGTGTTTCATGGTTGGACTTGATGATCTTAAGGTCTTTTGCAACCGAATTGGTTCTGTGATCCTGTGATTAAAGAGCAGTAAAGCTCATTGACTGTGGCATTCCCAAATAATCTAATGAAACCAGTACAATGGTTACTTCTCAAGAACTAAGGAATGAGAATATTACACATGCAAATGAACATAGTTTTGCTATCAAATTCTATCAAATAAATGTGGTTTGATTTGCTGAGCAGGATAAGCTTGCTCGTTTAAAGTAACAGGGTTAGGCATTTGTAAAGCATTAATTCTCAGGTGGGAATTATTTTGCCTTATGAGAGGGAAAAATGGATGCTTCATGGTCTGAAGTCAGACTTGTCTTCCAAGCTCTTTTCTAGCCTCACTTTTTAACTTGCATCTTTCCACCTCTGTGGATGCAGAAACTGAAATCATATTGTTAATGTGGGGAGATACCTAAAGGGAGGTTGTTCAGAAGACAAAGCCAGACTCTTTTCAGTGATGTCCAGTGACAGGACCAGAAGCAGTGGGCACAAACTAAAGCACAAGATGTTCCCTTTAAGCATCAGGAAACACTTTTTTAATGTGGGGGTGACTGAGCACTGGCACAGAGCTGGTTGTGGGGTCTCCATCCTTGGAGATACTAAAATGCTGTCTGGACATGGTCCTGGTCTACTGACTCCAGGCTGACCTTGCAGAAGCCTAGAAGATAGGGGGGGTAATGTGTATGTCTCAAACACCCAAAGCCAGGTAGCTGTGGAGCCAACCAGGGATTGTTGGTAATAATAACACTGATAATAACAGGCTATGGCTGGAGAAGAGGGCCATACAGAGGTAGGGCAGCAATTTTCTGGGATAAGTGTCCTTATTCTAGCTCCTGGAGAAGACCACATGGTACAGTGTTGCTGGCTGGCCTGGTGGTGAAGGTGCCATGACCTTCCTTGCTAGAAGTGTCTTTAAAAAGACACCTAGATTGACGGAGGCACAGGCACTCTAAGGTGGAGAGGGATTGCTCTTTGTGCACCCTTAGGTGCAGGGTGATCAGCCTTTAGGTGCACTCTCAAGTGCAGTGATTCGCTCTTTGTGTGGCTGCCGGAGCAGCAGAGCCGCGTTTGCCACCCTGGGTGTTGTAGGAGTAAAAGCAGCGAGACGGGGCCTTTCCAATCTCCAGGAGAGCTGCTTTACTCCACAGGGTCCGGAGGAGAAAAGGAGCCAAATGGTCCCGGGGGAAAGGGATTATATAAGGTAGGGTTTCACAACTTGGTCAACAGGGAAAAGAATTGGAAAAGGGACCAATCAGGGGAAGGATCCAAAAAGAACCAATCAGGAGGGGTAAAAACCAGGACCAAGGGGAATAAGGAATAACCAATGGGGTATGAAGCATCAACATAGAACTGCAAAGGCTCATGGGTTGAAGTATTTTTTCTCACCTTGACCCACAAGGAAAACTCTCGAAGAGACTTCTCAAAGGAGAGTCCCTGCAAACTGAGGCAGCCTAGGGGCTGCACATGGGTTGAAGCACTTTTGCTCACCCTGAGCTATAAGGAGTTCTCTCAAGTGGACTTCTCAAAGGGAAGTCATTCCTAACTGAGGCAGTTTAGGGGCTGCACACTTTCCAAGGGAGTGAATTGTTCTCTGTGGATGGTCCAGGGACCACCACAGGACAGAGCAGGAAGAAGGTTGAGAAGTGGGCATGAACTGTAGGGGGATCAGGATTACAGAAGACTGCCAAAGGCCTCTGACCCATTTTCAGAAAGGTCTAGAAGAATGGACAATGCATGGTGACTAGTTTGCATAGAAGGCAAGAAACTTAACTATAAAATATTACCCCTACAAAGCTCAGGTGCCCGTGTGCCTCAGATCTCTGAAAAGACCATCAACTGGATGAACACTGGAGCCAGAACTGGTGATCTCTTTTTCTTTCTTGTATTCTTTCTCTCTCCCCCTCTTCATTGCATAGGTACCGTGCACCCTACCTTTATCCAAACCCACTGCCATCTACTTATACTAGGGTATCAGGGATTCATTTATACTTATTTCTATACAAAGTGTGTGAAATTGATTAATAAAACTTTATATGTTTTTCCAAACCCACTGACTTTTGTAAGTCTTTTTGACCATGACCATTTGTGAATCTTAGGTTCTGCCTTCCCCTTAAGAGTGGGATGCGACAGATCTGCCTGAGCAGGTGCCCTCCAGAGATTTCCCAACCTCAAGCCAGTCTGTGATTCTGTGGCATTATACTAAGATGCAAGTCTGCAGACTCAACATCAGGGTGCAATTGTTTGCATGCCTGTTGCTTTGTGGATAATAAAACTTAAGCAATTCAAAATTGTGTAAACAAATATCTTAATGTGCAACATGCAATTTGTTGGGTTTCTTTTAAGTTGATCTTAAGTTGATCATATACAGGCTGTATTTGATAGAGTTGTTGTACTTCACTGCCTCTGAAGTCCCAAATGGTTAGCAGCAGTCAGGGTGCTCAGCAGAGTGACAGATGGACAAGTTCTTTGAATATACTAGAGAGAGAACATAGAGGAGGGTCTTGCAGAGGACAGGCTGAAGAGAAAACAGACAATGGAACTCAGCTGAAAAAGAGGCCAGGCTTCCAAGCAAAAACATATCTTGCTGGCTTAACAGGGTAAAGATGGAGTTCTGGTCAGAGGTTCTCCTTAAACCTTGGAAGCTGTTTATGGAAACCTGAAAAATAGTATTAAGAAGTTCATATATGTGCTTCTTGAGTTAGAATTTGTTTCTTCTTTTGGAGACATTTTATTAGATCAGTTGGAAACAGCAGTGTTTTTTCAATATCTGCTTCTGGTTGCAAAACCTGAGACTTACAGAAACAGATGCTTTTCATATATTTTCCAATGTAATCTGCTTCAGTTGAAGAAGTGGAAGGAGGCTGTTACTGTATTTAAAATGTAGGCATAAGGCAATTCTTTCTCTCTAAATATGGTGAGAGCATGAAAGAAACTTGCAACATGTCCCAGTGTGTTTTCTTCACTCTTTGCCGTTAGAAATACTAGTATTGTTAGTGGAATGCAAAATGATTTCCAGAAAATAAGTGATCAGTGTCACTATCCCCTGACTTGTTTGAAGGAGTAATCCCAGGTACTGTTCTAAACTTTATCAGTGGCTGATACAGCACAATACATCTGGTTTTGCCTACATAAAAGGTAATAAGAGCTACGAAGCATGGTTGTTCAAGAATAGGATGAAAGAATTGAAATTGTTTGATGTAAAAACCAAAATGGAGACCTAGGTTTTAAACCACATAGAATTTGGCAAAGAAGTTGAAGAAAAAACTTCCTTGAATTGGCTTTGAACAGGTCAAAACTGTCTTCAGTTGCAACATGGGAAACATAGTCTTTAGATGTTAGAGAGAAAAAAAATCTTTTTAATACTAAAGTTAGTGAAACACTTGAACAGATTATTTTGGAATCTTGTGGAATGCCAGTGAAAAGAGTTAAAGCAAGTATTTATCCAGGAATGTGGAAACAGTTTTCTCCAATGTGTGCAGGCAGAGGGCAGTTTTGCAACATATGTTTTTCCCCTGTTGCTAAGACATAAGTGCAATATATAATCCCCTTTGAATTTTGGAAATGTTGCCCAGATTGCTATTCAAATGTTGCTTAGACTTTTAAAACTGTGACAGGGTAAATTTACATAATAATAGCTCAAATCATGTAATGTTGTCTAACATTTTCTTCAGTTTCTACTCTCATTTCATGTGAAAAAGTGCATCTCTTCTGATCCTATCAGAACCTCTTCTCAGCAGGGTAACAAAGCTCTCATCACACCTTCCAGATGGTTTTTGATTAAACCTACAGTTATGTCTCTCTCACACACTTGTTTGTAACTGGTTGCTAAAAATTCACGTTGATGTTGCTATGTATCTTTAGAACCAAAGCTCTTCTACCTGCTTGTGTTTTGACCATTTTTAAGTGAATATGCATAGCACAGGTACACTGTGTTCCCTTGTTAATACCATCCTACAGTGATTTGACATAAAAATCTGAATCTTACACAACTTTTATGGCAGTAATACAGAATTTCCCTGTATTATGTGAAACAATTCCAGATCCTTTATTGTTCGTACGGTTCTCCTTTTAGGGGAAGGGTTTTGTAGACTTCTGTACAGAATGGTTTGTGACTTTCATGGTCCCCCACTGTTGTATCCCCCTAATGTGTGGTCTCTCCCTTGAATCCCCCTCTGAGACTGTACCTTTGGTCTGACCCCACCTGCCCCTTGACTCTGACCTATGGCCTTGAGCCAGGGAACCCCATCCCCCATCCCAAAAGAGATAAAAAGCCCCATCCCTCCATGTGCTTCCTCTTTGACCCCTGGGATCCCTTCTTGGAATAAACCTTGGAATACGCTCGAGGTAAGGAGCCTCTTTTGGATTTCTTCCCCCTATCTTGAAGATCCCCTCACCCAAACCTCCCCAAATTCTGAGCTAGTGGCAGACCAGGGGGCAGAGGGAAGGGGAACACTTCACCCCACTTTCTCCTTATTAAAGGCATTGTAAAGGAGTTGCAGTAAGATAACTGCATCCTAAACATCCTAACTGGTTTTAATTTCATAATTGCCATTTTTGGATAATAAAGACTATCCTGTAATATCTGTGTGTATGGATGTAAGAGTAATATATAAAATATTCTAATTTAGAGCGGTCCTTTATTAAACAGGAGAAGGAAGAGGGAAATACTTTTTTTTATTAACTAGCAGTGGGTTACTTTAGGCCGTCATTTATTTCTAGCTGCATTATAACAATATGTTAGCACAGTACAGTTATCCCCATAGAAACTTTTGGAAACTTCCAACTGTGTATTTTTTTGTATATTGCTATTTTTGTTACACAGAGATACATACAGATAGAAAAACAAAGAAAAAGGACATCATTTAGTGTGAACTTTAACTTTTATCTGAAAGTTATGATGATACTATGTCATCATCCAGTAAATAGAATTGTCTTTATATCTTGTACCTGTATTTTTCTAATTTGAGGATTATGCTGCACTTGAATTTTCCTTTCCCGTGTAAATTTACTATAAAAGTGAAAACTAGGTTTGTGTAATGTTTTTTCTTTAATTGGAAGATAAGAATTTTCTGTAAGTGTCTAGCTATTGAAGAGGCTATGACTCATACCACTCTACAGTGATATATGATGATATAAAACAATGTTGTTAAATGCATTATAATCATATGATCTTGTAACTTGGGATCCCGTTCATTTAGATACAGATGCTTGTATGTTTAATTTATTGCCAAGAGATGAATAAGACTATTTTGAGTCCTTAACCTGTTCTACTTGAAAAGGATATGTGTGTGTACCAGTACAAAGTAGAATAACAGTATGTTTTCATAATATTGAATTATTTTATGTGAATTTATGCTTTTTCTGTGAAACCATACTTATAAAAATCAGTGATTAGTGCAAAGTAAGTTAAACCAAGACCAAGTTTAGCAGGTTCTTAGTTAAGTCAGTTAAGATACAGTATTTTAAATTCTCTATTTTCACTAATAGTTGTATTTTGCTTGTTTAATCAATCACGAGGTTAACAGAATAAAAAAGAACTTCCTGAAGTGAGGATAATGTTTCTAGAGCTATGTTTTAATTTAATGCTCTCATTCCTTAAAAGAAAAACATAAAATGCAAAAAACCCCAAAGTTGTCTTAATTTGGAAGGCTAGCTATTACATACTTCAAACCTCTTTTTTAGGTTTGTAGGTGGAGAGCTGAATATCTGTTACAACGCTGTAGATCGTCATGTGGAGAATGGACGAGGAGACCAAATTGCCATTATCTATGACAGTCCTGTAACAAATACCAAAGAGAAAATAACATATAAGGAGCTTTTGGAACAGGTATGTTTCAGATTAACCTTGTTAATGAGAAGAGGCAATAAATATTGCACAGTAGGTAGATACCAGAGAGGTAGAAATGATCTAGTTTACTCCTTTTGCTGTGTTCAGTATTGCCTTACAAGCTTTACTACCTGTGCCAAATTATACTGCATCCAATAGATTTTGAAATTCCTCTATTTCCCCTTTTTTTCTACAGTTTAATTTTTTTTTGCCCTGGTTGGTTAAATTTTTAACTTATCTGTGTTTGATTTCATTTTCTTTTCCCCCAACTGATCTTAATTAAAAGGTTAAGCATAGCATTAGTTAAATCTCTTGACAGTTGCTGTGATGAGCGAAAGTACAGTTCCATAGAAATGAAATGTGCACCTTGGCTGTTGCTCCACATAATTGAGTGTAAGCCTAAATATAATGTAATTTAACTGGGTGAACTCTAAAGAAAGCTGTGTGACCTGCCCCTCTGTTAGGCTGTCCTGAGAGTGCTGGTGGCCCTTCTGTCTGGAACATCTGTAGATTTTGACTTCCCTGTTGGCTGAGGTAGGTTACTCCTGATGAGATTGTGAATATCCAGTTCTGCATCAACCCATTCAGATTTACCCCGTGCCTCACTGTGGGTTGTTGCCACCATGGGTTTGCAGCCTGCCCCATTGAGGGTTCTTGGCTCTCAGGGCTGTCTGCTGGAGGTTTGCCCTCATGCTGCTACTCTTGTTTAGCTGCCTTTTTTCTTCCAGTTACATGGAGCAGTTGAACTTAACACTGAGTACAAAGAAATGTTAGAGTTAGACTCCTATTATTCCTTAATGTGTTTCAATGTGCAAGATGGATTACTTTGAGTGTAACACAGTCACTGTATTTAAGATATGCATGTAGTGTCTGGAGTAATGTGAACCTGTGGTTTAAAATGTGAAATGAGGTTCAGAAGACACAGTAATTCAGTTTGTGAGGGGTTTGTTCCACTGTTACAAGAAAAGTGAAGTCATACTGCTACAAAGAAATGATAAACCTCATTGCATTCTATGTTTTAAGGAAAATACAGAAAACATGAACTCCTTACCAGCTTTCTATTTATTTACCAAGTCCAAAAAACAACGTGCCATACAGTATGCTGGAGCTGGAACAACTAGCTTTAGTGTTTTAAGAAGTCAGAAGACTTTGAAAGGATCTCGCTCCTTATCTAATTTTACTTATACTAATATATAGTAAATATAATTACAATTTTATATATACAAATTTTGTGTCATTTGCCTTCAATAATTATGACAATATATATGCACATATATGTGTATATAGGAAATCAATATATATGTACGTTGCATATTATATTTGATTTATTTTAATGTAGAAATACAACATTTTAATGTAAATTATCTTAAGTAAACTTGATTGGTAGAAATTTCCTCTAAAAAGCATTGAGAAGTAGCCTTTTTTCTACTTTTTAAACTTGGTATTATATTAAGTCTCCTAAGTTTATGTCTCTATAAGTGTATTAATTGTCTTAAGACATGGCAAATTTGTGCAAAGTGAGAAAATTTTGCCAGTTGACATACGCATCCTTTCATCTACATTTCTTGTTACAGAGCATTGCCAAACCAAGTGGAAAAACTGGTTTAAATTTTCTGGGGTATGTAGCAGTACTCAGAAGTTCATTATAATCTTGCTGGAGGCTGAATTCTATTCTCTACAATTTGCTCTTAATCAGAAGCAAATAAATGTAAAAGGCAATATTTGATATTAATAGCTTGTCTGTTGCTCTCCTCTTGTACAGTAAGTTTAATTTGGTTTATCTGCTAGCTACTGGACTCCTGAAAACAAAACAAAGAGATCTGCTGAAAATGGGAGGGATGTAGCCTGTAGTATTTTTTTCATGGATCTTGTTGTTCTAGGAGAGTTTAGCTTGCATTGAAGGATTCTATGCTTGTGTGTCCCAATCACTGTTTAACCCAGGAAGGTTTGGAGTTCTTCTTTTGAGCATTTTGAATGGGATTTCTGATTTTGTATCTTTTATAATGAATTCTTCTGGCATGGACCATAACTGCTTTTGGTAATTGCTAGGGGTTTACTTCAGAACTGAATGACTTAGAAACCTTAGCTGCTAATACAGCTGTAGTATTTGGTTGCTGGGTAAAACTCTGCTCACTGGGTCCATGCATTTGATAGATGTGTAATTTATGCTCTGGTCTTCCAAGCTGCAAGTCTACTTGAGTTTCTTATTATATCACTTGGTCTCAAGTGATTTTATTACTGAAATGTCAAATATATTAAAGTGAGCGAACAGTCTTAAACTTGAAGAAAAGTGGAGAAATAGCATGTTAATTTTTGAGTGATAAAGTACACTACACTGTATTAATGTAAATCACAAATGACAACACATTGCAACAAAGTGGAAGATTTGATGGCTTTTAACAGTTTAATGAAATGTCAGTACTCACTTTTCTGCCCTCCCCATTTTTTTTTTTTTTTTTAGAAAGAGTGGTTGCTTGGATGTTTCAGGGCTACCACATCAATCTGAGGGGCAATGTAAACCTGCTTTACAATGTTCCCTTGTCTTCCAAAAAGGTGCAGATAGAGACAGTGTTTTATTGTATAGTCTAAATGTTCCCTGTCTGTCAGAAGGATGAAGGAAAGAGCACAAGGAAAATCACAGATACTCATGTATTGTATTGGATTGTTGTCTTCAGTGACATTATAGTCTGTAGGGTGGGGAAATGAGGTGCAGACAGACGATTACTGGGTTTGCACAGGTGACATGTAGCTCCTGAGTGCAAGGTGCTGAATACATGTTCTGCTTTAATTACAATTTAGCTATGACAGATTTCAATAAAAATTACATTAAGTACATGCAGCTTTCTTTGCTGTCTCCCTCCTGCACCCAGGAACCAGCTATATAGCTTGTTTACAGGCACTGGGAGTCTTGTATTACAAAATTACTAATTATGATCATTAAATAATGTCTTTTTCCTTTAGCAGGCAAACATTGCCTTTTTCATAATTATTAAGAATTATTGATGAAATATTTATAATGAACAATAATAATACTTGTCCATTGTGTTAACTATTTATTGCCCACTATCCACTTGTACTTACAGTGACTACAGAACCCCTCACTAAATGTTATTTTCATTGCCTCTGTCCTTCTTGTCAACACTCTGCTTGAGAGTCACAAGCAGGGAAGATAACAATTAGGTTTCTTGTTCTTTGAGAGACGGTGATGTTAGCTCTATGTTTGCAGATTTTAATGTTTTCACACTAGGAAGTAATTTACTAGAAATGTAATTTATCATTGGAAGTAGAGTTGTTCTCTTTATTTACAATTACTTTCGTTAATTTTATGTAGGAATTACTGTAAATGCTGGTAGTATGGTAATAAATGATAGCTTTGTACATGTCCAGTCTTTGGATTTTGTTGTGTTTTGATAGTGTATATCAGTTTTATATGATCTTGCTGGCTATTAATAAGTCTAGAATTAAAAATATTTTCTCTTGAAAATCAGTAGTATTTAAGATAAGAGACCTGTTCCATAGAAATCATATAGATACCTCAGTTTGTGTGAGTTTTCAGCTTGATGTGGTGATGACTTTGCCTTACAAACATGTTCTTTCTTGCTGTTGAAAATAGCAGCACAGATTTATGCAATGCTTACAGAAAATGGAACTTATGCAGTATCTTCTGATGCAAGAGTGCCTGCTTGGGGCTTCTGTGTTTCCATTTTCTTAAATCTTCACAGAGAATATAGAAATTTGGTGTTTGATTGTGGATGAGCTGTGAATTTAAGGCAAAGACAGAGCAGATGCTCCTGGAACTTCTGGATGTTACTGTCTCAGGTTACTGAAAGTCTGAACATGTATTTCCACTGAAGAGAGAAACAGTGAGGTGGGAAGTTGATATATAAAACAATATGGGAGCAGAGGCACAGGAAATAATGTCATTAGGTGGAGAAGTAAAACAGTAGAAAAGAGCAGTTAAAACCAGTAGTGGGCCTTTGATTTGCACAGAGTGGTCCATGCTGTTTCTTCACTTGGGTAAGTACATCACTGTAGCTGATTTAGTATTGGTTATTTTTATATGTCCTTACTGCATACAAACCAGCCTCCTTTTCAATATATTTATGAGGATTCTAGGACTGAATGTAGTTACTCTTTAAAAAGAGAAAACTCAGATTTTTAAATAATATAAAAAAAAGCATTTCTTTCAGAAGATGCCACGTTGCCATGTCACAGCAAGCATGTTGGGACAACCTGTTCACAGTGCTTGTCACAGGCTCCCATGCTCACTATAATCCAACTTACTATGTGGTAAATACTAATGAAATATGCAGTAGTACTTTTGTACTGTACACACTGAATATTGTGTACTGTCAAAGTAATAAATATTTTCTCATGATGTTAGAGGCATTGCTGCTGATCAGTCTATTGCATTTCTTGAGTTCTTGTTCTTTGCTGCTGTATGTCATCTCTCGTAGGTTTCTGCATAGCAAAAATGAAAATCTGACAGTGAGAACAGAAATTAATTTTAAATCTAGATATTTCTCTGAATTAGTGTTTACCTGTGGTTCAAGGTATAAGGTCCCTTGTCTCAGATTCTGAGAAGTTTATGACACTGCAGTAAAGAAAATACTACTACATATTGATTTGTGTTTCAAAGTTAGCTGTTAGAACAGTACTTATATTATCATCTGACCTGTTTACATTCATTCTTAAGAGCTAAAATTGAGAAATATAAACTGTCACCTGAATAAAAGAATGACTGGTAAACTCATTTAAAAATTTGCTAGACATTGCTATTATTTTTTTTTNTTTTTTTTTTTTTTTTTTTTTTTTGCTGTACTGACTACAATAATTAGTCTCCTTCCATTTTTTATTTTACAAAAGAAAAGATATTAGTGTTTTTTTTACAAAAAGGAAATTGTTTTATATTTATTGAGCCTTGATTACATTAAATTGACTTTCTTTATCATACCAGCTTGTCTCTTTGATGTTGTGTGTCTGTTGATTGTATGAAACTTGTTTTTTTTATGGGGTGACAGTAGATCTGGAGAAACTTTAAGTATGAATGTTTTGTCAGTACAGGTCTCCAAGTTAGCTGATGTCATGATCAAACATGGTGTGAAGAAAGGAGATCGCGTGGTCATCTACATGCCCATGATTCCACAGACAGTGTACTGTATGCTGGCTTGTGCGAGAATAGGAGCCATCCATAGCCTGATTTTTGGTGGATTTGCATCTAAAGAACTTTCGGTTCGCATTGATCATGCAAAGGTAATATCCCATTTGGAGCAACAAACACCATTGCATTAGTTACTCCTATCAGCCAATGTCAAAAACCTGTTGTTTGGATTTTTTTCTCAGACAGGATAACATTTCTCCTTGTGTGACACACAATCTCAATTTGTTTATAATACCTATTGTTGCAACATAAACAAAATACTATGTCTGTGCTCAGGTTGATACTTGTATAGCAGACACCAAGTGAGCAATTTTGACCCCTTCTGCAAAAGCAGGGGTTTAACACACTGTTGTCTGTATAGAGTGTGGTTTCTTCTCATGTTTGTCAATCTTTTTCTATGAAGCGTCTCCTTAATATTGGCGTTTGGTTCAGCCTTTTCATCAAGTGTATGAGGAAAATTCTGCCAACCCTAAGTGATTTAATTGACTTATCTGATGTTTAAACATACTAGGTAATATATTTTTCCAGCTGTATTGTGATTTAGGAATGGTATTCCCCAATTTATTGTTCTCATTGAAACACTCCAAACTATATGTTGCTTGCTCGCTCCCCCTTCTCCCTCCTCCTCCCTGTGGTGGGGATGGAGAAGAGAATTGGAGGCCTGAAAGGTTCAGGTTGAGGATCAGGTTGAGGTAAGAACAATGTGCTAGAAACAGCAATGAAATAAATGAACAGCAACAGCAACAACATTCATAGCAGAGTGTACAAGGGAGGCAAATGATTCACACCATGCAGAACCCGCACTCCCCACCACATCCTCTGGAAAGGACCCCTCCCCCTTCCCACCTTGTGTATGGCTTGAGGTGGTATAAAATGACCTCTGGGTCCTGGCCATGCCCCTCCTGGCTATTACAAAAAAACAAACAAACTAAAAAACCCAACAAAACAAACCCTGTCCTGGCTGGAACTAGAACAAGCTATAATTCTGCTTCATTTAATTTCTACACAAAGCAGGACAGCTATGTTGCCCTAAATCAGTGACTGTGCAGATTACATGATTAATGGAGGTGAATGCTTTAACGGCTTCTGTGTTTGGCACAAGTTGAGCTTGTTTATAAAGTATTATGTCTATGTTACAGAGACGAAAATAGTACTTGACTATTCTAAATGGTACCTTATATACCTTATATAGACATAGTAGGCTGTGTATGCATTAATTTCAAACCAGCTAGCAATGGAATGGCCTATTCTTGTTTTCTACTAGTCAACAAGGTAAAGTCTTTGTCGCCATGATCAGTCACCTGAAGCATTCAGACTCTCTGTGGTAGCTGTTTTATCATTGAATCATGTTGCTTAGACGTATAAACCAAACCAAGATTTTGTGTAGGGTCCAAGTGTCCAGGATTTGTGGACCTTTCACTTAGATTTCTGTGTGCAGAAGTGATTTTCAGATGACTGAAGTTTCAGTTTTATAAATATCTTTAAATAGAGAGTTGAATGCATTTTCCCTCCTCTCCTTGATGCTTTAACAAAGATGTTAATAAAATGGCCAAAGTGGTTTGTTGAAATGATGAAAAAAGGCTAACAACAGCTCTCTAGTTTTCCCTTTCTTCCCACTTCCCCATTTTTTTAACAAGCTACAATTAGGTAAAAATAGTGTAGAAGAAAAAAATTATAAGCTTTAAAAATGGAAGTTGCTACAATAGCAATCATCTAGCATGTTTACTTTTAGAATATTTTGCAGTCATTAACTAATTAATCCCAATGGTTTTTCCCCAGGGAAAAAAGGGAGAGAGCACAATAATCATAATCCTTGCTTTGTGCATTAAAATGAAGAGAGAGGAAGTTTAAGTTTCTATGCAAAGTCACGTAGCAACTCTTTTGAAGCATTAGTTTTATAATTATTAGCTGCAAACCATGGACTAAGTTCTAATTTACATTGCCTCTTGGTTTCTTTAAAAGGCAGTGTTATGGGTGATTTTTGGTCCATCTGATGTATAATGAAAACGTGAGTAAGGAGAGGCATATCCTCAATCTAAATTTCAAAACATGCCCCAATTTTCAGTGTGGTAAAGCTTTCATGATAAGTGAATTGCACATACCTGTGAGTACCTGTGAGAAACAGTAAAAATGCTGAATAAATAAAGCAGTTGCACAATAACCTAACCTTTTTATTAGGCTTTTATATGAATTGGTATACATGCTGCAGTACATTGATGTTGATAAAAGTAATTAGAAAGTTAAAAAATGTGCACTGGAAAGCTGGCTGTAAGATGCTCTTGTGGAAGAAAGACCAAACTTCATAATCTGTTGGGAAGTCTGAGTGAAAGAAGTAACAAGCACTTTCTAGTGAGTATGAAAAGGTACACTTGGCCAGCTTACCTTAATTTATATTGAATTTTAAATAGGTCTGGGAATGCTGCAATGTCCTGCAGCTGGTAATTTCTACTTGTGTCAAGTGTTGGCAGTTACAGGCATTCTGCAGTGAATTGTGATGAAGTGGTACAGAACATGAGAAGAGGATTTTTTGTCATCTTTCCTTTCACTTGATTCTGGGAATAATTTGAAATAACAAAAGGTAGGTTCATACAATCATGGAATAGTTGGAAGGGACCTTTAAAGGTCATCTGGTCTGACTTCCCTGCAATGAGCACAGCATCCTCAGTTAGATCAGGTTGCTCAGAGCCCTGTCAAATGTGACTTTGAATGTTCCCAGGGGTGGAGCATGTATCATCTCTCTCCTGAGCAACATGTGCCAGTATTTCACTACCCTCATTGCAAAAAATTTCTTCCTTATATCTAGTTTAAATATACCCTCTTATAGTTTAATACCATTACCCCTTTGTCCTATTGCAGCAGGCATTGGTCATGTCCAGCTTTTCATCCACCAATATCCCCAAGTCCTTCTTGGCAGGGCTACTCTCAATCCTGTCATTCCCCAGAGTGCATTGATTTTTGGGGGCTTAACCTGGCTCAGGTGCAGGACCTTGCACTTGGCCCTGTTGAAGCTCATTAAATTGTCATGGGCCTCTTCCTTGAGCTTGAGTCCATGTCATGGGCCTCTTCCTTGATCCATGTCCCTCTGGATGGCATCCCCTCCTTCAGGAGTGTCAGCTGCATCTCTTGAGGAGTATTAGAGAATATAGAATAATTTGTAGGTGGAGTCTTTACAACAGAATAAAAGGGTTGGTCTTGTACCAGCATCTTGTACTATTGGGCCTTGTTTTATCTCATTTCTACTTCATAATGTTGTTTTTTTCTATAGCTCACTATCTCTAAAATTTCTTCTCCAGCAGACCCTTGAGCTTTCCCTGGTTTTTCCTCGAACTTTTTATATTTATATCTAATCTTATCATATAGGACTACACGGAGCCAGAGAAGAGGTAGTTAATGGATGTACGAAGGCAGTATGGGAGCAGAGGTGCAGGGGAAATAATGCCATTAGGCAGAGAGAAGAAAAGAGCAGGTAAAACCAAAAGCAGGCCTTTGATTTGCCCATAGTGATCCATGATGCTTCTTCACTTTGGTAGTACATCACCTTGGCTAATTCAGTATTGGTGATTTTTAGATGTCCTTACCACATATAAGGAGTTGGTAAGCGCAGATGGAATTATTTACAAATTACTGTAAAGCTAGTGATAATAAGAGTTTTTCATCTTAACACTTAATAGAACTGTGTATATTTATTACAATCTAACTTCAGGGTGGCCTCCCCATGAATTTTCAGCTTAACTGCATTATATTGTATCATCTTCTGTTAAATCAGTGCATTCCAAAAAGGAAAATCCATGCTGAATTTTTAAATCTCATCCAAAATCTTTATTTTGAATACACACCAATTAGGGATCTTTCCTGAATGACAGATTTGGACAGGAGACATTTTATTATTGCACAAAAAAACCAGTTTAATCTGTGTTTTCTTTGCTGAATTTGATTTAGCCTTTACTGTGACATTGTGGTTTATGCCTACTTAATGAGATTTATGCTAATGCATACAATTAGTAAACTAGCTTGATCAAACTGAGCATCATATGATAAATAAACTTCTAAAACTTCAAAACAATGGAGATTGAAGACTCATTCTTTTCCAAGTAAAATAGGTTCTAACACATAGTTTCTTTGGTGCTACATTTTCTCTTCTGAAAAACAAAAAATAAAAATTATGATCTTTGGACCTAAATCAAAATAGCTTGTATGCAGATTTATTCACTTATGAAGTCTTACATAAAAGCTGTGGTTAATTTATTGACAAAAATATGAAATCCACATTTGGAAATAGATATTAGTCTAAAAACCCCCAGAACTATACAAATCTGATTTTTAGTAATTTTGCACTCTCAATCCTTCATCCATCTCTTGAAAAACTCTAGCCTTACTTCCCTCATGTGCCTTATGACTTTAGCTTATTCTCTTTCTGCATATCCAGTTTCCTGCCATCTCTTGTTTGCCTTCTTTTCCCTCTTTCTTCTATTTTCTGTCCTGTGACTTTTATTGCATGCTCTGAAAAAGTCAGCAAAGTTCTTCAGCTAGTATTGAAATATGAAATTGGAAGCATTAGGTAGAATGCAAAACAGTCAGCTGTTGACATTACTGCACCACTTTTCCTTAGTGGAGGAGCTAAGATGGACAGGGGGTTTCTCTCTGTGTTCATTATATTTGTGCAACTAATAAGTTAATGCTGTTGATTTCTTACTCAAATGTGCTTGAAAATAGTGAAGTGTCAGAAGGTGTTAATGTTCTTCCAAACAAAAAGCAAATGCATGGACAGCAAGATTACACAAGCTTAATTTACTCTAGGAAAACTGATCTAAACCCCTGTGTCTAATTATGTAAAGATAAATTGTATACATTGAATTTAATGGACAATGTTATTAGGTTACATATTTAAAATAAATTGCAAATGTACATATTAACTATCTTCTTTTTTTAGCCCAAACTTATTGTAACAGCAAGTTTTGGAGTAGAACCAAAAAGGAAAGTGGAATATATATCTCTCCTAGAAGCAGCACTGGCAAGGGTACAGAGCAAACCTGATAAAGTTCTCGTTTACCAGCGACCTAATTTGGTGAGTGTACAGTTGTAGTGCATTTATGCTAACTTTCACATGTTTGTGTAGAGCATGTGCCTTCACTTTTTTGCCAGAATTATTTTACTGCATCTATTGTAGTTTGCTTTTTAATTTTAAGGGCGAGCATCATAGTCGTAAGATTTAAATACTAAAAAGAACTAATGCAGTAGAGAGATTACAGAAAATTGAATAATACTGTATAAAAAATTTGAGTAGTACATGTTTTTTGAATGAATTCCATTTTTTTCCATGTGGTTTTCTTTTGAGGATTTTCTTATTTTTCCATGGGCAGGGCCATGTTCCTCTTACCAAAGGTCGTGATCTTGACTGGGAAGAAGAGCTTGTAAAAGCACAGCATTCAAAATGTGTCTCTGTTCCCTCAGACCATCCGCTTTATATTCTGTATACATCTGGAACAACAGGTTTGCCCAAGGTAAAGGACTATCAGTAGTCTAAGTGTCTGTGACCAACTATTTGCAGTTCCCCTTGAATAAATATTTGATTGAAAAGGTTGAAAATGTTTGCTAGAGCACAGTGCTATAAAATGATAAGCATTACTACAAATGGTTTAATCTCATTTATTCACATTTCACTATTTTAAAGGCAGTGTCTAGGAGTAAATCATGTTTTTTAAATTTAAATAGTAGTAATATAAAGATAAGATGCATTTTTTTCAAATGTTTGTAGAAAAAAAAAACTTTTGAGGATAGTAGTTACTATCTTCTGTGTTTCAACTTTCTTAGATAAGCATAGTATAGTCACTTAATGACAAGACGAGTTAATGTATCACTTGTGTGATAGCATTTATTGCTGACTAATCTTGTTCATTATTTACATATTAGCTAATTTTCTTGTAGATAAGACATGGTGAATGACATTATAGATTAAATGAAATAAAGCATGTTCTGAACGCTTGTGCTACTACACAATTCTGAGTACATAATACCTGAAAATAGAAGTTTAGATTAAGTGAAAATTAACAAAGGGTATTCTTTGAAAATGTTTGCTTTTGAATGTAAATTAGTTTTAACCATGTATTTTTAAAGGATTGTATTTTAAAAGTGAACTTTCTGAGTGTGTTCTTGGTACTTACAATGCTCTTTTACAATGTGGAAGCTGAATATAATTTTTTGGCAATAGTCTTACCACCACTGATTCAGACAGTATCACACACCCTGGAGAGAGAGCAATTCTACTGCTAAAAATTATTTAATAGTGTTACCTATAAAGTTCAGAATCTCTTAGGATGTAATGGAAAAGAAACATCAGTTTTGCTGAGAAAAATGTCTTCTGCTTTTACCTTCAATGTGGGCCCTTGAAACCCACATATGTATCTTAAATCATACAGTTATATTGTCAAAAACCCAAGATAAGATAATTTGTTACAACAGATATTTTCCTTGACTAAGTAGCAGTAGAGTATCTCAGAGGTGATAGTTCTCAGAAGTTTACTGTGTTGTCTCTGCAGGGAAAAATACAGATACTTTGAATCAATCACCCTTACAAGAGAGAGATTTTCAACTAGCACTAAGCTACAATAAGTAACTCCCAGTGAATAAAAGAACTTCTTTATTTATTTGAGTAGCTTAATTTAAATGGTATGCAGGTAAAACTACTTAGTTATGACCTTCCTAAAAAACTTTTCTTGATCTCAGAGCAGAGGTTAAGTTAGAAGCTGAGTTAAACAAAGGCAATCTGCTGTCTGAAATTGGTGAAGTGTTTGTAAACCATTCTCTGCCTTAGCAATCTCCATTTTAATGAGTTAATGTATCTCTGCATTCCCTCATTTCTTGGATGAAGCCTGAAAGTGCCCATTTCATTCTATTTAGTGCATCAAGAGAATGTATCATGCCCAGCACAGACAGACAGCTGCATTGTAATGTCTGCGCAGTGCATATTTGTTTGGTCCAGTGGATTTCATCTGAATTTTAGTTCAGGACACCAGGATGTAGTTTACTTAATCCTTTCTTCTAGGAATAATGTGCTTGAAGGTGATGAAATATATATTGACAATACTAATATTGCGAAGTATGTCCAAAAGTTTCCTGTTAATGATGTTCCAGAGCTGGTTTATCAAGGTGCATGATGCTGTCTCATTGTAATTTTCAAATCTCTCTAGCTGAAGACTGCAATGATATTAATTTAGCATTCATATGTGTTCTTCAGGCTAGATAGTAAATTTTCAAGAATATACATTGATTTAAGCCAATTTTCTGACATCTTTAGAAAGAGTCAAGGCCAGAAAGGGACATTTCAGGGAGTAACTCACCTTAGTTTTTTCAGGGATCAGCTACTTAGCAGGTGCCAAGATGATACAGAGTAGGCAATGAGTTTAATATATGCCTGGCATTTAGATGGTACAGTTAAAGTGAGGTAAATACTTAATCTCTTATTTTTTGTCAGCATATATTGACTGAGTATTTGTATATCCAACTTTTATGAGAAAATTTTAGCTTTCTTAGTTATCTTCTTAATGTCTGTTTTATTGTATGTTTGGTTTTTGTTTTCCAAACTTACTTCTTTAGTGGAAGTATTAGTATGTTCTTGTTGGAATAGATCTTTTTTTTAAGTGAGAGGTTATATTATTGGAGTTGGACAACTTTATGGAATCATTGCTGCTACAACCTTAATGTGTAACTGAAGACAGCAATATGATTGTATCCTTCAAATCTTAATCTTAAACAATTAAATACTCACATTTTCTCATTTAGGGTGTTGTGAGACCAACTGGTGGCTATGCAGTTATGCTAAACTGGACCATGTCAGCTGTATATGGCCTTAAACCTGGTGAGGTAATTCTATTTAAATGTCATATAAACATTTTTAATGCCTCTTAA
This sequence comes from Rhadina sibilatrix, assembly GCA_013400275.1. NCBI lineage: Eukaryota > Metazoa > Chordata > Aves > Passeriformes > Phylloscopidae > Rhadina > Rhadina sibilatrix. The sequence goes on from VWYO01010737.1 coordinate 31,103, forward strand.
AACTCCTAACTATAATTTTGTTCATATTTCATTTTAGGTATGGTGGGCAGCTTCTGATTTAGGCTGGGTTGTTGGTCATTCCTACATTTGCTATGGACCTCTCCTTCATGGTAATACTACAGTTTTGTATGAGGTATGATCCAGTCTAAAAAAATCCCCCTTGGAAATGGCAGCATCTCCTCCAACAGATGGTCCAGATGATCCTGTTTATGCCTGCCTATTCCTTGTGCCACAGATACTTGTGTGTGTATCTTCAGTGTTTATACTCTCCACCTATTACAGTAATTTTTAAGGAAAACTTACTTCACTGTCCTTCAAGCTAGTCTTCACTCGTGTGAAGGATGATGGTTAGCTGCATAAGGAACACTGAAACAACAGAACTAGAAATGGCAGATGGTGGAGTGTACCTGTGTTATAGATTAGACTACCCTTATTTTGGAATTAGGAGAGGATGTTGTCTTTTGCAAGTCTTGTGATGAAAAATACTTAGTTGGATGCAATTGGGAGCTGCATGGTTGGAACCAGAACTTCTAAGGAGACTTGACTCTTCTTTCCTCTCTACCACTCAAGGAAACTGAACCCAAGACTCAGATGACATTTGGGGCTTAGTCCTTTCCCTCAGGGGATAAAATATAGTGGCATGAAGAGGAGACTAGTCCAATTAGAGTGGCCTGCAGCATCCTTACTTTGCTACTCAAAAAATAATCATGCTGCCTTACGTTGTTATTTTTTCAGAATTTATTGTTGATTTTTCTGAATAAGAAAGAGCAAAAACTTCACCCAGTAGCAGAAATGCACATTTGTAAACTCAAATATTGTATTAGCTTGAGTATTAAATTGCTATATTCTAATTAATGTTTAAGTGCCTAATAGATGTTAATTAGATTGTTCATTCTAAGGGGATTAACTCAGCACCACCACAATAGTTAAGCAGAAGAGGAAAGCAGTGTAAGAAAATTGGCAAGTGCTTGCAGATAATTACTTTGGTAGTTTTGTAGTGGCTGTTTTTGAACACTGATTATGTGCTAAGCCACATTAAAATTGTTACATGAATTGTCAGAAGAGAATCACTGCCAATGAAGAGGTTTCATTCTAGCAGGTGTAGAATGAAAGGAATAGGAATAGGAATAGGAAGTGAAGTAAGGAGTCCAGCATTTTCTGTTGCATAGTCATCTAACAGTGAAGTTTTATCTCTATGTGAATGCATGGGGATCAAAGTGGTTATTGTTGTTGTAAAGGTACCTCTGAGTTTAAACTGTTGTAAAACAAAAGGAGTAAAAATCCTGCTTTTTAAACAGTGAACATAAAGAAAAATTAGAGTTAATACCAGGTTGACCTACATATCTGCTTTGTGATTTTTTGCTCTTGGTGAGAAAATTATTAAGCAGAAATAGTACATTTCCCATTTTTCTTCTCCAAGACGCCACTAATCAAGGCTTCAGAGAGTATTCATGACATAAGCATCATCTTTTTGAGGGTTAATAACAGGAAGAAAAGGAAGCTGTCTGCACACACAGGAATAAGAGTAATATTTTCAAAGAGAATAGTGCATAATTTTTCCTCTGCTCAGAAGACTATATTATAATAGTAAATATTCAGAAATTTTTAGTCACATCTCCTAAATGATTGCCTAATTATATATTATGGGTTAGGGACTATCAGTGTGCTGTTTAGCCGTGGGGGAAGAATATCACATTCCTTTTGCTTGTGGACAACCACTATTGAATATAAACTGTGCTGACTTCATACCCTCACTGCTTCAAGTGTTTTATTTTTAAATTACTTAGGTGACAACTTGTCATTTTAACAATTACTATGGAAACTATGCTTTTAGTTTTCACTTGCTGTTACACCATTTTCAGGAATGCGAAAATGATGATGAATTCTTTTGAATACAAAAAAAGTTTAATTTTTGTTTTAGTTTGTTCATTTTAAATAATCTGTCCTGTGTTGTTTTTCTCCAAAACATGACAAAATTCAGCAACCAATAAGCTACCTGAAGTCTCAAAGCCCACTGTGGGTTGCTCTTGCTAATAGTGTTTCAAGCTGTAAGGAAAAGGGCATTATAAAGGGAAAGTCTAGTAACTACTACTAGTAGTTACTACTACTACTACACAGTGGTCCTGTGATGTCAGGAAAAAGGCAGCATTGTATTTCCAGTGTGTGGGACTTTGAACTGGAGCTAGGGTAAGGAAGAGGATACACACCCTTGTCAAGAACCAGACATTAAGGACTTCATTTGAGTGGTCTAGGTCAGAGAAGGAGCTACTGTTCCCCACAGAGCTATAGCAAGACATCTGTGTGCCTGGAGTCTCTCACAGGGCTCTCTGGAGTCCTGTAGTTGCAGCAGATTTGTAGGATACATAAGAGCAACAGGTTTGAAATTACTCTTCTTTGGCACAGTTCTTCATCCAGCTTTTCTTGCTGTTTTTGTGAGCCAGTATCATCAGCTTACAAAGCAAACACTCTCTCTGAAGTCTGGCAGGGGTCACTTTGCCATGATCCATAGTGATTGTGAAGTCAATTCAGTAGGATATGTCAAGTCTTCAGTGGAGCTTTGGAAGCAGGGTCACCATCAGAAAGATGCTCTGTGAGCATATTCTTTTGAATCCTGATACTTCATGATTTTGTGTGTTTTTTGGCATCAGCAGATTTTAATGGCAATGAGTTCCATGCACAACATTTTCTATACAGAATGAGTTTCCTCATAATATTGGATTTAGTGGTAATTGAAGAACCCATTGTTGTTAGGGGTCAGACAGAAACAGAATTGATGCACTCTTACTCCTGCATTGTTGGACATTTTATTATAACTCTTCTTCTGTGTCTCTTTCCTCAAGTAATCTATCCTGGTGGCTTCTCACTTTCTCCATACAAGAACTTTCCTATCCCCTTGATAATTCTTGGTGTCTATGAATCTTTTTTGGTAATCGTGTATGAAATCATAAATCATCAGCACATTTTTCCTTAAGATGTCTGCTTGACATCTCACAAATTGTATGCTAAATCTAAGTGCTTCCAGAAAGATGTCTGTCTCAGAATTTTGTGGTAGATCTTTTCTGTGGGAATCTCCCTAGCTGATACAAGAATTGTGTGTTCTTACTTTTCTTTTTTCAATTAGGTGAGACAGACCACTCTCTTTCTAACTGCCCTGTTCCCATTTACTGTGCTCTCATTTCCTGTCAACCATAGATATAATTGCCAGTAATTTTTAAAAATCAATTTTCATCTCCAGTATTCATCAGCAAATACTGAATAGCAACAGGTCTCTAACTGATCCCTGCAGAAATCTTGTGGAAGTATCTCTTTTGCTCAGTCCCCAGTTGACTCAGCAGTCTGTCAATGTATTCTGAATTAAATTACTTTGTGGTTTACTGTTTGTATTGCTAATTTTTAAAATTAAAAATTGCATGTGGTAATAAGCCTTCATGGAATATGGTAGTACTTCTTATAATTTTTTTTATAATAAATTACTACTCTCTCTGGCAATTTTATTTGTAGGTTTTGGGTTCCAAAATTAATTTGCACTGTCTCAAATATGGATTGCTTATGTCTTAGAATCTGATTATTAGGCAGAATAATTAAGGTGCAAACAAGACCATATGCCAAAGTCAATAGTACGGATTTTATTTATCAGTAAATGTGAGGTAGATAGAGAGATAGAAAGAAATTTAAAAAAAGGAGGAGGGGAGAAGGAGAGACAGATTAAAGGGAAAGTTAGTCACCACCCCTGTGGATCAGGTGCTGTCCTCTTGGTCTTCTTCTTCTGGTCTTCTTTGGGGGTCCCATGAAACGTAGCATCCAATGGGTGTTACTATGTATTCAGGTGTACATGGGAGTGCCCAAGCATCTCCCCTATGAGGGAATTTTATGCTGTCTTATGCAGCAGAATCTGAATCTGTTGCAAAACTTTGAATCACTTGCAGTCCTCTGGTAGAAGGCCTGAGGAATGAGTCTGGGGACCTTTGGGGATCTCTGATGATTTATGACCCCTTCTAAGACATAGGAGCTGCCTCACGTGATTGGCCCTCATGATGGTGGTGGATGTTCACTCCCTCTGTCTTACATTGACCAGAGGTTTCACCATCACACTCCCAAAAACTCAACAACCTCCCTCTTGGATGCATTCTTCTTTCCCAGCCCTGTTTCCTTCTCCTTAGACCTGAGGTAATTGGACAGTAGTGCCACCTTTATCTTATCTCAAGCTCCCTGTCAGGTGGCTTAACTCAGTCTGAATTCCTATCAGGAGGCATATTTGGAGGGATGGACTTTGGTGGTCACAGATGAGCTTCTTTGTACACTTTGCTACAATGGGCAAAGTCCTTTAGTGATCTTAAAAATGTTTGAGCCATTAACTATTTCAGTCTGACACATTATGTCCATTTTTGTTTATGCATTTGCTAAACTCTGAACAGCTTCCAAGACACTTGGGAAATTTTTCTGCAGAATCAGTAAGAATATTTTACACCTGTGCCAGATTTTTTTTTTTTTTTTCCCTAAATGAGTATCTTATTCGCTGGGTTGTATTCCCTATCAACTGCCAGGTGAATTTTCTCCTCTTTCTACTGTCTGTGTTTTACTTGGTTTTCTCCTATATCTGAGACTGGTAACTCCAAACTTAGGCTGCTTTAGCTTACCTGTGACATAAATATCCACCTGTTGGAGTCCTGCATGTTCACCCAAACACTCCTGAAGGTTTAACTGTTTGTGTGGAAGATACTCAGGCTCAGGCTTGCTGGGAGTTTGAGGCACAGGCATGTCTGTGACATAGCTCAGGCAAAGATCAGGTGTAAAGTGGGATCTGGGAGGGGGTGGGTATATTCAGGGCCAGATATAGTCCTTTTATGGGCTCTGGATATTTACATTTGGTTAAAAGTAACAGCCTACTTCATTACTGGCAGACCAACCAATTTCAACTCGCTCCACATCTAGGTGTTTTGGTGTGCAAGTTGATTGATACTAGTTCAAGTACATAGTTACTTAATGGGAAGCTTGTGGCAGTGTGGGATTTTTCAGAATCTGAGGCCATTTGTTTTAGCATTAGTGATGTGGGCTTGACCTCTTAACCAAGTGCCTAGAGATCTGCAGGTATAGTGAACATTAAGGGAGAGAGCATCAATTTGAACAAACAGGTTCACGAGCAAATATTGATGAACACATCAAAGTTGTAATGAAAAAGTCTGCTATGTTGATGCTTCAAGGCAGTCTGGTGCAAGATTTTTCTTTGACTACTGTGTGTTATCTAACAGGAAAAAGGAAGTAACTCACTTTTTCAGCAAGCATCATTTTGCATTTCTTTTTGGTAATTAAGGATCGGCTAATTACAAAAAGAGGGGTTTTGGTGTTGATTATACTATTTTCTGCTACTTGGGCTGGGAACTGTTCTTTTTCATTAATTTTCTCTCCATTTGTTTCTCACTGCCTGCTTAAACTTTTTTAAAAATGGCTTTTCATTTGTGCATTCTATTTTGTCTTTTTTAAAAAAGTCTTTTATGCTGCTCCTCCTTTTGAGAACACCTCTCACCAGGAGCAGTATCTCACCATAGGGCTGCAAAACCACTGGTACATATTCAGCCTTAGCTGTCCTGATTAATGGTTCACCAGTGCTCTTGCCAGTGTTAAGGCCCAGCTGGATGCAGTAGGAAAGGTCTGTCTCTTGTCTGGCGTGCTCTGTCAAAGTTCATCTTCTGTGTGTGGCCTTTCCAGTGAAAAGGTTGTGGTGGTACCTGTGGAGCTAAAAATCATTCTACATTAACATCACCTTTTAATTTCAGAATATGTATGGAGCAGTTCATGCACTGTGGTCATTACACATACAGTAAGATTGTGACTCTATGATTCTGTGCTTTTCATATTTTCAATGCCACAGAAAAGTATTCTTGATTACTTTTTTTTATTAGGATTGCTTACCATTGAACAATTTGTCATAAATTATTACTTCTGTTTACAATTCTCTTGACTATGCCCCTTAGCTCAAGAAAAACCCAACCCTAAACCTGGTAGCACACTAAAATAGAATAGGGGCCCTTAAGGATCTCTCCAGGCTTCAAGTGGGATAGCATGAAAGTTCCAAAAAGCCAGCTGTAAGCAGCTAAGTGGGAATTTTTCCAGATTTGAGAAAAATTTCTAGTAAGAAAAAGCTATCTGTGCATGGGAATATAGCTGCAGTGCCACCGTGTCCAGAGACTCCTTGTTCAGAGGCAGTGTGGGTGTTTTCTGAACTGCATCTCAGGGTTATATATAGACATATATATAGACATGACTCTCTCTGCTGCCAGTGCAATAACATATCTTTGTGTCTGTCTTTTCATTTGCATGTCCATTTGTCCTAATTTTCCAAGTAGTAACTTGTGTTCATGTAAGGGATGGTTCCCAAAGCTCGTGAATTTATTTCTGCAAATGAATACACTCACAGTATTATTATTTTTAACAAAGCCTCCTTTGAAGTCTTACTTGAAATTACTTCTGTTGCTGTGCTACCACTACTGTTACGTGTTCAAGCCTTGAACTGTCAAGGAATTATGAGGTATTTTTATCCTGTGACATTTTAAATTATTCTCTCCATAGGGGAAGCCTGTGGGAACGCCAGATGCTGGTGCCTATTTCCGTGTGCTAGCAGAGCATGAAGTAGCTGCCTTCTTTACTTCACCAACTGCAATTAGAGCAATCCGTCAGCAGGACCCTGAGGCAGCCTTGGGAAAGCAGTACTCGCTGAAAAGGTGAAGTAAGGATACACTGGAAGCAGTTTTTTCCAGAAACAGGCTGCATGAACTAAGAATAACAGAGGAACTGGGGTTTTTTACCCACCTCTGTAGAGTGCCATTTTAATCTATTCTTGAAAATTTAGATGCACGCATATTTGCTTGTAAATTTCTACTGAGAGTTTTGAGGCAATGAAAGCTGTTAAAATGTCTGACTCTAATGTTAAGAGCTTTTACTGAGTTAGGATTTCTCTCCTGTCTTTTACTTTACTCCCCTGTGCTTATACTCTGTAATACAGTCTTAGATTGTTTCATCCCATACTGTTTTTCTGCATGACCTCTCATTTTGTTAAGTGCATAGTATCTTTAGTGTTTGTTTAATCAGAAGCTAGTCAATGTTTTGGTTGCTCCCCCAAAACTTGGTTATTGTTTATGATTATGTATCCAAAGAGCTGTTTGCTGTCTTGTACTGCTTTCAAGGTGTTCATCACTACACTATCATCATGCTTCAAAGTCTTGACTGAGTTCATCCTCATAAATCCCCTGTGAGGTGAGAGAGTGGTATTATCTGTATTTTGCAGATGGAAGCTGAGGCATAGAGGGATTAAGGTCAAAGTCTTCTGTTATTTTAGAATATCTAGTCTGAGCCACTGAAATACTACTGTTTCAAAGATTGTAGTATTATGTGGTTAAAATATGGTATTAGCATTATATTTATGAAAAGCTTCTCACAGTAATTTGGATCTGTGAGTGTTTAATACTTCTACAGACCAAGCTTCTGAATCTTATGGTAAACATTCTAAAAATTAAAAATATGTGGGTTTGGACCACATCTAATCTTGAAGTTGAACAATTTGCTCAGCATCAACCAGGGACTGTGTCAGACTATATAGGCAGTATTCAGTCACAAGAACATCTATTATCACCCTTGTTCAAAGAGAAGGGGAAGATGCAAAGCCATGTAGCTTCATTAGACCTCCACTTTCTTAATTTCTCAGGAAAGTTTATTATTAGTAAGCTGGATTTATTCCTGAGGTATTCATTATAGCCTTATCATTACTTTCTTCCATCTGTTTTGACTGCTATCATCAATCCTTACTCCTCCTTGAAATAAGAAACAAGCTCATTTGAGACACTAATTGCTATTGTGCTATGACGTTTATTGACAAGAATGTGATTCAGATGCTAGAAAATTTAATTGCTGTTCTTTGGCATTTCTTAGGCAATTACTTTGTCTTTAGAGTATTCATTTAATGGGAAATCTGCTAACCTGCTTTGTAAGTTGTCACATTCTCTGGCCAAATGAGAATTCTAGATAAGAGTCTCCGTGCAGTATCAGTTGCCACAGATGTAAAGAGGTATTTCATCATTCCTATTCAGTCATATCAAATGAGCTTCTTCACTTGTCTGCAGCTTTAGTTGTCTCATAATTCACTCAGTTTTGGACCATGTCATACACTGGGATGTGAAGTCTCTACTAAATCATGTAATGCAGCATTTAATATCTAGTAGGTATAGTTGTTAAGAAAGTCTATCAGGTGATTAAAATTTTCATTCTGGGAAAATATTTGGGTTTGGGTGTTACTTGGGTAGACTTTTCTATTCAAGGTCAAGTGAATTCTGTCTGTTTCAGTTTGAAAGCAGTCTTTCTTTTAGTTCATTTACTTGATGTATGATGCTTTCTTCTTTGTTACATGGTGAATCTTTGAAATGTCTTTCTGCTACATGCACTAAAATGGATCCTTACTTTAGAGACTGCATCCAGAAATACAGTTCTGAAAGGGGTTTCCACTGTGGCTCATTTTTTTTTTCTGAAAAGTTCTGTTAAATAAATGCCAAAGGTCAATGTCACTTTAAAAAAAAATCATGTTAAAAAAGACAGTTACTGATAAGGAGAAGAGGTGGTAGGCAATGCCAGCTTCCATACATAAGGGAGTATTTGATTTACATGAGTAAGTTGAATTATGAACAAACTTGTGTTCTTTTGAAATAACGTAAGGTAAATATTTCTGTTAAGAACTGATGTTTGTGGCATCACTGGCCTCTGCACAAAATATAAAATTTTCCAAAAGAGGAAATGAGGTTTCCAAAGGTTCTAGTGTGTGTGCTTTAAATTCCTTGTGTCTATTGGAGCCAAATCTTGAAATTTCTTTGTTTTTGACACAAAATGTCATCTATGTCTTAAACACAGCTCATGCATAACAGATGTTAAGTAGAACAGATGTTTTGATTTTAATACTGTAGGTCAAAAGCCCTGTTCAACCACATCTTTATAGAGATCTAAAGATATAGCTTTTGATAACATCTAGTGTTGCTGAGCACTGTTGCCTGTTGTGTTCAAAAAACAAGTAACATCCAAATTCTTCGTCTAACTAAACATATTCTGTTCAGCTCTTTGAATCTATTCTCCTCTATAGAAGGTAGCTGCCTAATACCAAGCCATTAACTCTTCCCATGTTTGGAATCACACTTCATCCTATAGTTGACATAATTGTTGTGAACTGGATTGTTCTAATTTCCAAACTATTGATGGTTTTGCATGAAATGGGGCAACAACTCAGCAATTTAGATTAAAGTACAAGTAATAGTTTGCCATTTGTGTCTCACAGTCTGCTTTGCTTGCTTGACTTTTGGTCAGTGGGAGACTGTTCTGCAATTTTATGTCAATAGCATTTAGAGATTCTAGGTTGTTCATCTGATACCGGATAACAATGGACTTTAGAAAGAAATATGAGACTGCATAAAAACTGTGCAGAAATAATGAATATAAAGATAGATAAAAAACTTCCATTATCTGTCTTGTAATGCAGGAACAAGAGGATGTGAAATTAAAGTAGCAAATTCAAAACCGTTAGAAGGAAATACTTTCTTGTAGAAATGACATTTCACACATGCTGCTGAGAGGATATGTGATTAGGACCTAGAAGTATGTAATGCAGTTCTGCCTCCTGCCCTCTACTCTGTGCTGCTGTTGATCATACTTAGCCTTTCCTGGTGGAGTCCTGAACTGTGCTTGTGAAGAGCCTTTGTGGAGCTGAGCTGCAGTTGTGTTCTGTGTCTCTCATGACTGTCACCAAAACCTTCAATGCTTGGATTCTCATATTCAAGGTAAAATCTGTTCAGGGAGGGAAATGAACAAGCACATCAGTGGTGCAAAATCAGAAGATGTGAAAATATTTTTTAAGTTTTACATGGTTAAATAAATAAACAATCATATATGTGTGTGTGTGTATGTATGTATGCAATCTCAAGGTGCATTAAAAATTAGTAAGAATTCTTTATTTCCAGTTAATGTTAACAGGTGCAAATCAACCTTCATTGCTGTATTTTTAGGAAAAAAAGTCTTATTTGATATCATGCAGATAGTTTTTCTTTGCCAGAAACCAGCTACCTCCTTTCAAACTGATGTGTGAATTCCATAATTTAAAAACAAAACTCTTCCATAATCTTTTAATTTGAAAAAGTGAAACTCAGATTATTACCCATATGAAGATTTAAGCTATTGGGAAATAGTTTGGAGATGTGGTTTCTTCTGTGGTTGGAGTGACACCAAAATTATGTGTTGTGTTGAACAGTATTTATTGCTTCAGGACCATTAGGAACATTGATCTGTATTTGAATCTCTAAATGCTATTGACATAAAATTGCAGAACAGTCTCCACTGACCAAAAGTCAAGCAAGCAAAGCAGACTATGGGACACAAATGGCAAGTATATCCCCTGTATGTCAGGTGATATTTGAAATCCATTCTGCTGGACTCCTGTATAGGGCCTAAAAGCTTGATTGTGTTGACTTTCATGTTAGGAATGCTGTTCTCAGAACAGTTGAGGACATTTATTTAACAGACAGGCTTTAAGACCCTCTCAATTAACTTCATTGCAGGGATAGATGATTGCAATAATAGATGGACTGATATGCTTTCAAGTTTTAAGTGGGCTTTTAAAAAAATTGTTCAGTGGGGCATTTCATAACCATTTTTATCCCTTGTTTTGCTATACTCTTTGAGAGGAGAACATAATTCTATAGTTCATATGCTTAGACTTGTGGCATATTAGACATATTCATATGTATCAGACTTTGCTCTGATACTCTTTTTGGTGGTTTTGTGCTGTAAGTTTGCCAAAGAGCTAATTTTTCTTCTTCTCACAATTTAAAGTTGATCTTGAGCCTGTAGATTATTAAATCTGATTATTAAGGTTGGCAATTCAAAAGAGAGGAATTTTGCTTTTTGCTCAGGGGATAACAAGATATCTTAACTTTTCCCTAAGTCTTATATGTCCTTGGTATTTGTCTAATTTGCTTTCTGGATTTCATTTCCATGGAAAGATGAAACTTGTAGTCTTTCTAAATAACATCCTTCTGAAGTGAAATTTGTGCCATGCCTACTATGTCTATCTCCTTTTGTGGTTTTACAAAATCAGTGCAGTTTGTGTCCACTTTTGAAGGACAAGGGTGAAGTCCTGCATTCAGCAGTTGTCTTCATGCAAAATGCACTTAAAGTGAAATGTTAATTCACAGCATTTGGCTGTGAGAGATTGTACTGCAATGCTAACAAAGATATCTTCCTAGTTACTTACTGTGTACAGTGCATTTAATTATGTTTTACTTCAACTGACAGTTGCTTGCCTCTGGTCTCCCAAGGTCTTCGTGTTCAGCAAATAAAGTTTCTTTTACATGATGAAGTATTAAGTAGTTTAAGTAAATGATGCTTTAAGTTTTAGCTTTCAGGTTTTTCAGATTCTGTGCTGCCTAGGGGTGTAGATCTGAGCCTCATATTATAAGTGCCAGTCAGCTCTCTTCACGGAGTAGGTAGACAAAGCAAATCCTTTTCCTGCTGAAGACCAAGGACAGCTTTCAGGCCTAAAAGCATAAACCACAGAGAACTAAAGAGAGAAGCAAGAAGGATGAGACCTCACAACCTGAAGCTGTAACTGGACAATTAAACCCCAATATACAAATGGGCCAAAACTTATAAAAGTGTAAGGCCTTGTGACTGACCAGCCATTTTGTGACCATTCTAAGTCCACCTTGGGTGTTGCCTTGGTCAGGCTCTTGTCCTGCCCAAGGTGTACCCTAAAGGCCTTTCAATAAATATCTACTTTATTCTCTAGTTTTGTGCAGTGTCTGTTTCAGGTCAGCCTTCCCAAGGCATCATTAATACTGCAAATATTCAAGTTGTTACTTAGTAGGCAAGAGAATACAAAAAGTAAAAGTCCTCCTTTGTCTTTTCCCTCAATCTAGGACAGTGGCCAGAGACATTTAGTGTATTCATTATCTTGTTTTCCTTTCCACATCCAGATCAAGATACAGACTTTATTTTTATTTAAAGGTTCAGAACGATGTTTGTAGCTGGTGAGCACTGTGATGTGGACACGCTAGAATGGTCAAAGAGAGTCTTCAAGGTACCTGTCTTGGACCACTGGTGGCAAACTGGTGAGTGTTTTAAAATAACCTTTTTAAAATACAGTGAGGAGAGTGTTTTGAGACTTGTTTTGTGAGTCTGAAGGTAAAATTGCTTTCTCTTTCCATGAACCATTACATAAAAGTAAAAAAAAAAAATCAGGCAAGAAGAATGTGTTTTGGAAGTGGTCTGAAAAGTGACTTCAGGGTATATTTTAGAACTACAAGACATTTGTAAAACCTACATAAAAAAAGAAGGTATTTTCTGGTATCCATGTTTAAAAAAGAGGTTTATATCAGTATTTTCCCAGGTGTGTTTTTATGTTGTTTGCATGTGTGAGTGTTGTGTGACAGAATGTTTGCTGTTTAAGGCTTAAACCTAAGTTTTTTGCATATATAATTTGTGTAATTAAAAATAATCCACTGCATAGAGTAGACTCCTTGGTCTTTAATACTGTTCTGTATGGATGCATTCCAACTTCTAGTGATTATTTTAGAGTGGTTCCCATTTGTTTCACTGCAATGAAGGAATCAGAGTACCAATCTATGTGTAACCTTATAAAAATCCTAGTTGAATCCTGGATTAAGACTTGATCAAATACATCTCCTTATAACTATGGATTCATATATCTTTAAATTTCACTATTAGATGATTAAATTTGGATTTTGCTTCTTACAGACATTATTGCTGATTAAATAATGGAAATGTATTACAAAAGCTCCCTCCTTCCTTCCCTTCTTTGCTCCCTTCCAAGAAATACCTCTTGTGTTTTCTGTGGGTCATTGATTTGAGATGTGTGGTCTCTTTGTCGATAAAGGAAAATGTTCTGAGGTTCTCCCATGACAGAACAAATAGAAGCTATAGAAGATTAGAGTGGAAGTGCAAAACTGTTTAGTTCATCTATGTATTATGCAATTAAATCAGTTGAGGAGGCTTAAAATACATTGTTTTTATTTAAAAAACGCCAAACACAATCTTAGGTAAATACTGATAAAGTTCTGGAACATAGTGTAAATTTTTATTTAATCTGGATTTAATCTGATTAATACAAGGCAAAAGACCTCTCTTTTGTTCACTTCTCTATGATCCTAATGTCTGTAGGAAAGCCTGAATGATGCAGAATGAGAAATTAACTGGAAAAGGCTAAAAGATCAAATAATGTATTTGATGAATTGCTGATATGTCAATAATCAGTGTAACTGCATGTAATTTTGCACGTGTTTTTATCTGTCTGTGCACATATACAGCTATATATTACATTTAAAATTGCCATAGCTTTTGCATACATTTAGTGCAAAAGTTTCATATTACAATGTTCTTTCAGATGTATCTCAAGTATATAAATATCAATGAGACATCTTAAGCATATGGATATAATGGAACTTGCACTGTGTAGAGGTAAGACTGTGTTTTTAGACATTTTTCAAAGGAGACCAAGACTCAGCTCAGAATACAGTGTATTTGATTTGTGTATTCATGGCATACTCTTCAATTAAATTGTACCATGACTTAATGAACTAAGGCCATTTCAGATATATTGTTTGAGAGCATTTAATAATTTGATTAGAGTGAGGACCCAAGTGATTTGTGTGGAAATGTGAGCTGTTGAATGAAAACAAGGCCTTTAGTCTGAATGAAGTCAGGAAGTTTTGACCCTGTGGGAGGCCCGTGCTGGATCAGGCTCCTGGCAGGGACCTGTAGGTCCATGGAGAGAGGCGTCAATGCTGGAGGTTTCTTAGCAGGACTTGCTACTTGGACTCTTCCCAGCAGCTCCTTGTCTATCTTGAACTGTGGAGAATTGAACACAAGACTCCAGATGGGGCCTCACTAGGGCTAAGCAAAGGGGCAAGATCACCTCACTCAACCTTCTGGTCACATTCTTCCCTATGCACCCCAGGGTGCCTCTGGCCCTGGTGGCCATAAGGGCACTGTGGGCTTATGGTCACTTTATCATCCACCAAGACTCCCGGGTCCTGGAGCGCAGCAGCCATTGCCACAGGTGAAAGCAGTCTTCCATTCTGCTCTTTGCTTACCTCTTCAGCAGAATACAAAATGTATCCTATTAACTGTGAAAAAACAAGCAGTTCTTTCATATTCATCCTTGTCTGTCACTTCAAAATGTAGAAAGCGGATTTCTGTGCTGGAAAAGCTGTTTCAACCGAACAGTATTGGATTTCAGTGTGTGAGGTTAAAGGTGTCTGTACTGAATGTGAAATATTTTTTGCCATTTAATTGCAGCTGAAGCTATAAATTGCTGTTTTGTTATACCTCAGATTGATATCTGTTATACCTCTGACTTACTTCTACATATGAAAATACTTTTGACATTTGCTAGTCTAACAAATTGGTACTTATTCCCTAACCTGATATTTATCTGCTTTCTTCCAAAACAAGAGCATTTCAAAACTCTGAGAAATTCTGGCATCCTAATTTTGCCTGAAAACTGGAGGTCTTACTTAAACTTACTGTTGGCTCTTTCAGCTGATGCTAAAGCAGAAAATGGAGGAGGAAAAGTATCTGGGTAAATAGTGTTTCTTGCATAATGGGGTAATTTCTATTCCTTTGTTAATGACTGAGGAATGTAAGGAAAAGTTGAGTTTTGTAGAGATGAGAAGTGACTGAGTCATTATTTGGAGATAAGCATGAGATAAGGGAAACAAAAGGCTGACAAAAGTATTATAAAATAGGAGTGTTAACCACTTCCTTCTTGAGGTTTAGTAAGATGTCTTCAAAGCTCTTGGCTCCTTTGCCATATATATAACTAGAAATAAATTAGTATGGACAAAGAAATGTGGATGTCTTTGATTTGTTCTTGAAAGATTTATGGAGTATTTGAAATCACTATGAATTGAAACAGTACTTTGAAACAGAAGAAGGCTTCCATTAAGGGACTTCAAAGCTGCTACACCTGGAAAAGCTGGTTGCTTAAAACTGCTTTGTGTCAGTACGCCTTCATCAATAACACTCATTTAAAATGTTAATGTTTGTGTTAAAAGTATAGTAAGCACATCTTACAAACTGTGAAATATAAGTCACAGGATCAATGAGTGGCAAGGAGGATTTCAAACAGTAAGGACTGGGAAGAACTTGGTGTTTTCTTTGTATGGCAATGGACGGAAGAATTAGGGTTATTATTCTGTTATTCTGTGATCCTCTGATCCTATGCTCAGCTGTACCTGGAGAGAGGAGAGTTTTGTGCAGGTGTTAAGTTTTGCTTATTTATACAAATTGACACTTAGCACTTCAATAGCAGTTTTCATCTTCAAAGTTGCTGTGCAAACACAAGGAATTAATACTTTTGACACCCCTGTGAAGTAAGTACAGTTATTCCAGTCTTGCAGACATTAAATTGAGAAAGACAAATATCCTGCCCCAAGCTATCCAGTAAGCCTTAAATTCAGTGTCAGAAAACAGATTTTTTTTTTTTCTGAGAGATAATTTTTCTGGTCTTATTTACATATGTTTTGTATTTTTTTCTGAATGGGAACTGGAATGCACATTTTGGACCTTGTTTTCTCTCTATGTAGTTATGTTTTAAGGCAATGATACAGTTGCTCTGTTTTAGTATTCCAGGTAATTAAATTACAAAGAGCCTTGCCAAATTTATTTGAAGTAGCCTAAAAAGTGTTTGGGTTGTATCTGCTGTGTGACTACCCTCATTCTGAGGGAGGGGCCTCAATAGACAAAGAAATGTGAGTTTGGCTTACTTTGATTTTGAAGCTAGCTTTGAGTTCTAGGAAAAAAAAAATGGAAACAGCCAGGAGGCTGTTGTGAGCTGTGGAAGCAGAAGGCTCTGAAAGTTTGTGTTAAACATCTTCAGATGCTTTCATGTTAGCTAAAAAATGAAACTCTGCCACATCACTTTTGACATTTTGAGAAAACAGTAGGTCAGATTTCCATTTCTTCATAATAAGTGTAGGATATAAAGAGATTTTTTTTCTCTTGGTATTTTTAAATAAAAACGTTTTGAGACTCTGTCTTTGAAGATGTATAGGAAAATACAGATGGAACAGAACTGAAGCTGAAAATTCAGTGATAAGATCTCAGTCAAGAGACATGTTTCCGTAGAACTTTTTAGTTGTGTACTTTAGAAATGAAAGTTACAGAGTGTGCAAGTGTAGTAGATTCAAATTGGAGATATCTACTATTTCCTGAGTATCAGCTCACTAGCAGAAAAAAATATGAAACAATTGTGTACATTTTCTGTTTTCATGGAGGTAGGCTGCCTTATCCAATAAGGAGTAGATGTCTGCTGCAGACATTAGGACAAAAATCAAATGGTGCTCGATACATTATGGCTACTGAGGATGAAGGTTATAATATGTGCACATTGTGTTGGATATTCTGAGACAGTGTGATAACATTTTCTGGTAGGAATTCTCCAAGTTCTGTAATATAATTAATAATGTACTCTATCACTTTTAAAATTAGTCTTTTTCTTTATCTGTGTCTTACCTCTAAAACATGCAAATGCTATGTTGGTAATATTTTTATTAGGACAGACTTATTAGGCAATTAAAAATACAGGTTATACACATCTTTTATGAGGACTGTATAAATAATATAAATGTATCATTGAATTCATTGTGAAAAATATGAGTCATGGGTAACTGCACTCAGATGAATATATTTCAGTGGACTACTTCTGAGACAATCATGTATAGGAAAGAGTTTATTAATGTGATCTCCAGGCAGCATGACGTGGTCCCCAGACTTCAGTTTCCATTGTGTTGCCTTGGCAACATTGTATGAGTATCTGGAAAGATGGTTTTGCAACTGAATTGTTAGCTAATCTTCTCAGGTTTGCACTAAAGAACTGTTCTTTAGATGATTTACATTTTCAGGCTAGACCTCCATCTCCCTTTTGTCAGTTGGATTCCACATTTTGTTCTTCAGTCACCTTCTACTTTGCCCTATTCAAAACTGAAGAGTCCAGTGATGTCATTCAATGTCATGAAATTCTCAGACCCAAAGGCAGTGGGAAAGGTAAACTAAAAAAAGGATGACTGTTTAATTTCCAACAAAGAGTCAATTCTTGACTTTTTTTTTGGAGTGACAGAAATTCATTTCTGGAGTTACAGGGATCAGGAATCTGAAATTGAAATGAAAGAGATTAAACAAATTTCTTCCAAAGTCCAGGTGACTGGTTTGGGTTATCAGGTGCCTCAGTGGACACAGTTCATGCTTTTGAAAGACATGTGCATCCTGTCAAGACTTGGATCATATTTTTTTAGTTAAAGCTGATAATCTGCAAACAGTTCTACAGGAAATTACTGGGCAGAAACTTTTGCTGCTCTACAGCCCTGATTTACTGAGTCCCCTGAGCATTATTTACTGGATAACTGAATTTATAACAGGCATTCATGACATTTTTCATGTCTCCCAATGGGTATGAAAAATATAGATTGTTTCAGCCATTGTTTGCTGTTTAGTAATCACATGTGGACTGTGTATCATTAGTAACAGTATAGGTTTTTGGTTGCCCTCATTGAAGGAGAGAGGAAGAGGTTTTTTTTAGTGGCCATGGGCATTGCCAAGGCAGAGACTGACCTTTCAGTTCTGCGTGGTTTTCTCATTCTTTGACATCAAAGAAGGTATATCTGGATTATATACATATTCTATAGGGTGTTTTTCGTTTGAATGAATCATTACAGCTTCATAGGTTTATTGTGGCATTCAGTGCTGTTCACTGTCTTTCACATTTCACAAAGTGTCTTTTCTCCAGAGACATTTTTCATTTGAGGGTTGTTTCAGATGTACATTTCATATGGCTTTCAGTTGTCCAGTGCATTCTGGGAAATGTACCCCCATGCTGGGCCAGGAGTGTTGCAGCTCGAAAAAAAAATTAAAAAAAAAAATTCTATTTTCATGAATTGAATTTATTGCAATTGGAACATGGTTAGGTCAGTAAATGTACTATGTCCTTCCAATTAAAAAAACAAACAAAACAAACAAACAAAACTCCACCATGCATCTCTGTACTTCACATTTCTGTGAAGGTTCTTTTTTCCTCATGGTTATACTCTGTTTTTTTTCCCCACTGGTCAGCTCCTCCTCTGTGTTGATACAAATTCATTATTAGCTGTTCCACTGCTAGACTGTCTCATTTGTGCTGACATTTTCTAATTTAGAACTGATAAAAAGTGTGTATTAAGCTTTTCTGTTCCCATTTGACTTCAGTTTCTCAGTGCTTATTAATCTTAATCTTTTCTGATTGTCTTTCCACATGCAGTCAGGGACAGACATTAATATGGATGAAGTATAAATGTTTTCCTCCTTAAAATTTCATTGATATGGTTTAGATGACTGAAAATAAAAGAACTGTAAAGCAGTCTTAAGTTATGAAGTTGAGCCATGGGCAATATTTACTGTGCACTGAATATTTAGTTTGCATTTAGGCAAATGAAGAAATGAGGGAACACATTTAGCAATGGATATGTTAAAACGGAATAGTGAAGTCTCATCTCTCTGAAGGAGATGAGCTGTGACAGCACTTCCAGTTTGTATGAGTGTGAAGATGTTACAGATTGTTGGTCTCTTTCTTGTCACATGGCAACTGCTTTTTTATGTTGCTTAGAGTGAGGGTAGAAAGAGATTGCATCTAAGATACTAGATCCTGATAAAGATACTTGAATTGCACAGTAGTAATTTTACCTGTCTTTTCCATCTTGTCAGTATTATTATGCATGCAAGGTATTAAGATTCCTCAAAACAATTAAACAGTAAACAGTTAGCACTGAGATGTGTAATTACTTTTTAAATTCTTCATTTATCTCTTAGTTTTCATCATGTATCCATTATGATGTCACAGTAGGATGAAAATAATTTGAAATTTATTTTGTCTGAAAATATAATTTGATGCATTGCCTGACTTAATGCATCTTTAAACATGTCATCTGACATCTTCCAAATACAACCAAAAAGCTTTCTGGTCTCTTATCTTGGCTGTTATTTTGGTATAGGCAACTTTTAAGATGTACATTATAATAGCATACACAGTATTTGAGGGCAGAAGACCCTGGTGTACTTGATAAATGAATGCATAAACTCCTGGTGCTTTATTATTGGCTTATCAGTTAGTGATTAACAATTATTTTCTGCTTTGGTTTTAATGTTGTCATGGCCCACAAACCCTTAACTAAACTTCCTTGCAGTTGTATTTTGTATATTTATTTTGGCGATTTCATTTAAATGTACTTTGAAATCTTCAGAGAGCTTTGTATATGTGTAATACCAACCCCCACAGTTTGTAAGTGCATTCTGTGGTTTGATAATTGTGAAAGTGAGCCTTGGATGACTTTTAATGGGTTTGTGGGTTGATTTTGTTTTCAAATAAGCGAATTGAATACAGGAATAGAACTGTTATATTAGAAGTATTTGGCCTTCAGAACTGTAATATGTGTTCATGGTAATAGGTGCATTATGACTACACGTGCTTTAAAGCATTTAGAAAATACTAAATAATTGCTGGTTTCTCTTCTGACCTTCAATTTTAAGAATAAGCATGGAAATGCAGGCACATTCAGCAAATACTTTATAAACAAAATGGATTTCTGATTTGACAAATGTACTGCAGTTTTTCAAATACCTTTAGCTTATTTTGTTACATTTTTTTCTCATACGTCCATGAATCTTAGTCACATTAAAAAAAAAAAATGATTGCTTCATTTTCTATTTATATCTCTTTTCCATGTTTTTTGAGTGAAGTTTCTACTTTACAGTTTCTGCGTAGAGAAATTAGGCAGTTAAGAAGAGCTTTTTTAAGGTTCTGTGTACAATTAAACCAAGTGAGAAAGGTTGAGTGTAATTTTACTTGGGTATGAAGAATAGGTGAAAAAATGTTGTTTTTCCATGGGGCTTACAGTTAACTTCTAGAGGTTTTATGTTCTGTTTTATAGAGTGTTAGTGGGATGAAAAAACATATTTTACAGCCACCTAAAGATAACAAATCCTTCTCATCTTCTGCCAAATGAATGTAACCTAAATTAGAAGCAGCCTGATGGACAAGGTCATGCTTTACATGTGAGAGTCTCTCTAAATAACGTTTCAGCAAGAAGGTCTTAACTGAAATTCTTTCCAGTTGTTTACTGCATATTCTTTACCCTAGCTTTATATAAAGTTTGTAGGAATTGAAAAACTTGTAAGGCAAGTGTGAAAATCTTGATTACAAATCACCAAACTTGCATAGCTCACCTAAAAGTTGATACTTCTTGATGTTTTTGCTAAGGTAGACTCTTGCCATATTTTGTTATTCTATATGCACCTGATATTTATTGTGTTGATGCTGCACGTGCTTAATTCACAAGAGGAATAATTAACAATGGAAAAAAAATTATTACAGTCAGTGTTTCAGAATTTTTCTGCTGCGTGTCACAGTCCTCAGAAGCAGGGAGTGAAATGAAATACCAAGCAATGCATGAAAGAGTTTTTGAAGTGTCGCTACAAGCCAGCAAAACCTTTTATCGTTTAGGATGACAGACTTCTTTAATCTAATGTAATTGTGTTTTATGTGTGAACTGGATTTAATTTCATACTTCTTTCTGACACTTGATAAAACTGAATCAGGGTATCCTTAAGAATTTCCAGTTCTTCAGATTCTTCAGTCCTTGCTGTCTTCTTGTGGATCCTCTCACTTTTTTGTTATATTTTGGTGTAGTACCCTGCTAAATATATTACTAAATGAGAATTTCAGTAAATGTAAACTCTTTCATTAAATTTTACTTCATTTGATGACAAGCTTAAATAAAATGAAGAGGAAATGAGTAAAATGGATGGGGAAGTTCGGAATACAATTATCATAGCTCTGAAAGTAATTTTCACTAGCCTTTTCTTTTAGAATGTGGCAAAAATCATGGCATAATAATATATACTAACAATGGGGGTACAGCAGTGCTGTGGATTTTTGTGGCAGCATCACATATCACACTGTATTGCGATTATCCAGACTGTCCTTATCTGTGCCCGTTAGTGCTCTGGGATAATAGTGGCCAGGTGTCACCTCCTTGTTTTAGAGTTGATGGATAATTAACATGAGATTGTTTGTATGTAAATACCCAGCATCAGCCATGTGTGCTCGGTCTTTTAACACATTAATAATATAACTTGTCATGTATCATGGATACATCTGAGGGCCTTCTTAAAGGCATGGCTGAGCTGTACTGTACAAAGGCTGACGCAGTTATCTGAAATTTTCTTCCAACATCAGTAAGCATAAGACTGAATTGGTGCTTGGGCTACCAACCTGCAGCATGACTATCTAGACACAATTTGTCAGGATTAACAGCGCTAAATCCAGGCTGTGAGTGAGGCTATTTACTGCTACTGCAGTTAGAGACGTGGACGCTTGCTTGGCTTTTAGCAATAAAGGATTGCTTGGTTTTTAGCAATAAAGGGAAACTGACTTCTTTCCTCTGCATGGTGGTATGCTGAAGGATGAAGGAAATGAGATTTGTATGAATACTTGATGATCTGGCTCCTGAATCTTCAGGACATTGCCACTGCATACTATTTCTGTGATGTACTAGATTTGGTTTTATTTTAAGGAAGCAGATTTTGTGTCCTGTAATTCATCTGGTACTGTCGTTTTCTGTTCCAGAATGCCCAGTAGTTGTTGCCATACTAGAAAGCATTTTGCTGTAACTTTATTGAAGTCTTCATTCACACTTTCTGGCATAATTAAAATGACCACTGTGTGGAGGGAGCATATGGTAGGAGTCTCTTCAGAGGTACATTCTTGTGATGTGAATGGATTTGTAATGAGTTGCTGCCTAAGCTTTCCTGTTTCAGAGACCCTCCTTTCCATTTTATCAGTGCAGTCTTCTGCTGTAGTAATTCCTTTAATTCCCCACAACAAAAGTGGCAGCCTTGCCAGAAGAATGGCTCAAAACAGCACAGCCACAGTGAGAATTTTTTTTGTATTATATTTATTGTATTCATTAATATGGTAATGTATGACAGTTGCTCCGTTTTCTTCTTTCCTTCTCCTGCTACATAACAACTTCCTACTGCTTTTATATGCTTTTAATGTCCCTCCATTGCATCCTAAGAAATTCAAATTAGGCAGTTTTGCATTACTCACTTAGCATAGCCCAGCCTCAGATATTAATGTCAAAATGCAGTGTGTTTTGCCTAAGTATTTCCTACCAAAAAAGCCAATATTTCAGCTGCATGGCAGTTTATTATGTTGAGGAATATGAGACACGGTCTAGAAATTATAATGTATCAGGAATATAAGTGGCACAGAGTAAGTGGTAGATTTTCATCTTGAAAGTTCTGAGTTATTTGTAAGCTGTTTATTTTGATTGAAGTTGACTGTTGACTGTGAATGAGCAAGAGATTTTTTGAGTGCAAAAGCTACTAGCTGTTGCTTTGCATAGTTTGGCAGAGCACAGCTTCTGCAAGTCAGGCAGATGGGTAGGTTTAAGCTTTCTGATTAATAAAGTCAAGCACACACTTATAGACTCCCCTAGCTACTCATAGGAGAGTATTGCTTTTTGCTTCTGAATCAGCAGCACCTTCTCTGGCATAAGAATTGTTTTCCAAGGTGCAAAAAAAAAAAAGTGCCTGTATCAGACTACTCATTAGCTGTCCAATTTATACTGGATATTTCAATAACATTGAAATAGCTTTGTAATAATATCACTCACTTACTGGTAGAGTGGGACAAAACAAAGAAGGTCATGTCTGTGATCATTGAGGACTATTTCTTTAGATTAGCCCTATCCTGAGAAAAAGAAGCATAAGGAGGGACTTAAGACAATTGAACAGCCTTGATTTTAAGGCCATGTCTCAGTAACTCTGTCTTCTCTGTCTCAGTGAAATGCTTTTCATTATTCTCAGAGGTACACCATATTGTTTTCATTATAACTCAGAGCAGATGTTGAATACATTTACCAGACTAGCTGTGAACTATTGTTCTTCCAGTAAAAAATGTTGCTCTTCTAAATACCTGTTTCATTGTCGCATCATAAGGTGCTATGCAGAAAGGAAATTGATTTTATGATCTGGTTGTCCCTAAAAAGCCTTCCACAGCTGGAGGGCAAGCTAACTTAGTAGCTTCGTGAATGGACATTTAATGTGCAAATGTTGCAAAAGAGACTGCAAGACAGACCTACTGTTCTGTTACTTGCATTAAAAATATGGAACTTCCTAAAATTGTCAGCATTGGAAATCTGTCTTGGTGCTATGCATTAATTTCAGAGTATAAACAAATTAATTTCAGCTATAAACAAATTGGGTGCAGGTAAGGGATATCTGTTCCTATATGCAGAAACCCGATTTAAGAGATAGGTGGAATACAATGTCCAGTTGACAAGTGTTATCCTTCTTCAGACTGTTACTGTTTCAACTTTTCAGATCTGAATCTTGTAACCTGCACATAGATCCTGACTTGAATTGTAAAGAAACTAACCTTAATTGAATACTCATAAGCAGCATTATTTATTGGAAATCTATAATAAAGTACAGTATTTATATTACACATAATTGTTGAGGAAAATATCTCTTTCATACTTAAAATCCTGTGTTCTTCTGAACAGTGATGATTTCTTTGCAGGAGCATTTTGAATTGAATTCCCCTTTCAACTCAGACTGTTTTCTCAGTGATAAAAAAGCTGTCCCAGAAAAAGGCTGTTGTTTCCTAATAGGTTTGAGAAATTGATATTTCAATCCAACATCCTCTTTGAAAGTTATATGTTGATTTCCCAAGAAATGTACAGCACAAAGCTTGACGCTGTCCTTTGACAATACTCCTTTGTGATTCTACATTGAAAAGGAATCTTTAGCATTCAGGAATAGTTAACCTAACACAAAGAGCAGATGCTTTTGGGATTCTCTCTCTGAATTATTATCTGATACAAGTACCAAAAATCCTGTGGGTTTTTTTGTTTTTGTTTTTGGGTGTGATTTTGTTTGTTTGTTTTTTGGTTTTTTTATGTATACAAAAATTCTTAGTGGCTTAGAGATTAGAGCACTGGGTAAATATGAAAATTCTATATTCATTGGTAATTTAAAAGACAATAGAAGAAAGAGCAACAATTGTAAAGACCTTATCACAAAGTTTTAGAACTTCTGGTTCTCCAGAATATGTGGACTTTCATTCAGGCTTAGTCACTGTTTTCCAAAAAGTAGGTAAAAAAACCAGACAAGTACGTTAGTACGTTTCAAGTTTCTGTTGATTTCATTAGCAGTATACTAGAGAGTCAGGCAAACCCAAACTAATTCTCAGGATTTCTTCCTCTCCTCTTAGAGTTTTTGGATTGAGACTCTTTAAGAGAAATGCTTTTCAATTCCCNATATAAATATATATATAAATATATACTTCTAAAGTATAAATACTGTGCAGAATATAAAGCTCCAAAACTATTGAATACATTTTATTTTTCTACAGTTTCTCAGTATGATCTCAGGGGGTGATATGGTGGATAATTTTGATATTGTGTCACCACTATAACTGTAGCCTGGGTGTTCTGTGTGTTAGAAGAAAAGATTTCCCCACGATTGTGCAGGGAATTTGCATTTGGAAGAAGATGGAACAGGGAAAAATTAGAAAACAACAAAGCAAACTTTTTTTTTGCCTGTCTTTATTAGCATGGAGTGTTGATAATTTTTATTTTGTCTCATAGTTTANTTCAGGAATAGTTAACCTAACACAAAGAGCAGATGCTTTTGGGATTCTCTCTCTGAATTATTATCTGATACAAGTACCAAAAATCCTGTGGGTTTTTTTGTTTTTGTTTTTGGGTGTGATTTTGTTTGTTTGTTTTTTGGTTTTTTTATGTATACAAAAATTCTTAGTGGCTTAGAGATTAGAGCACTGGGTAAATATGAAAATTCTATATTCATTGGTAATTTAAAAGACAATAGAAGAAAGAGCAACAATTGTAAAGACCTTATCACAAAGTTTTAGAACTTCTGGTTCTCCAGAATATGTGGGCTTTCATTCAGGCTTAGTCACTGTTTTCCAAAAAGTAGGTAAAAAAAACCAGACAAGTTAGTACAATGAAGTTTCGTTTCAAGTTTCTGTTGATTTCATTAGCAGTATACTAGAGAGTCAGGCAAACCCAAACTAATTCTCAGGATTTCTTCCTCTCCTCTTAGAGTTTTTGGATTGAGACTCTTTAAGAGAAATGCTTTTCAATTCCCAGTCCACACCAATGTTACTGGTACATCAGGCTAACAGGGGTGCTGTCTTCCCTGTCTCTCAGTAGCAAAACTAATTCCTGTATTTTGGTGATAGGAGACTATTGTTCTTGCTTGATCTGTTCCAGTATGTTTTGTAGCTCTCACTTTGCAACATGTAAAGCAACGTATACTCCGTGCTACCACTTCTTCTCCTAACACAGTCAAAAAAGAAACTGGCTTTTCTACTGTCTTTTCAAATTCACTGTTCCTTCTGTTCCAAGTAAAAAAGGAAAATTCTTATATAGTATAAATATATAAGAATATATATGTATTTANCATGGAGTGTTGATAATTTTTATTTTGTCTCATAGTTTAGGCCCTAGTATAGCTGTGCTGTAAATGCTAAACTTTCAGCTACTTACTAATGCCACTACACAGTGTAAAAACACTACAAGAGTTTGTTTGTTTTCATTCTTGTTCTTGCTTCTTTAAGCACTTGAAGTCACATAATGACTTCTGAAGTGGCAGATGAATGCTATGGAGGTTGAAAAAATTCACAGTAAAAATTATTTTAATTTCCTGATGCAAGCATACTGAAACAGGTTTGAACATACTGATCAGATATACATCTACAGCTGGAGACAAACCTGCTTTGTTTGCTGAGTAGCATGGACTATGAGTTCCAGGCCAAGAGACCTGAGACCTCATCAGAATGTTAAAATCGTGTTTTTAAAGTAAAGTCTCATCTTGTGTTCCTACTAATATCTAAAACAGGATTAGACTGTAGTCCTATACTTTGTTTCCTGTGGCTGAGAGTTACAGCAGCATTTCAAAGTAATTTCTTTAGATTGTTTCCCTAGAGGGAAAGAGTGAAGAGCAACTGACCTTTTTTCATCTTCGACTCTCTGTTACATGACTTGATAGTATTCATTCTTCTTCTGTGATAACAACCCTGGTAGTATAAAAATGTTATGTGAAATTAAGTATTTTAAGAAAGAGAGGAAGATGAGGAGGGAAGGATTTCTAGCTACCTAACTGAGGGGATAATTAGGAAGGTATCAGCATTACTGGAAAGCATTGATGACAACTTTGTGACACAAGTAGTGGAGGATCCTGTGAGGAGTTTACAGTTTACAGTGTGCTCCTCAGCCATATACTAACAAATAGGTAATGCCTTGTTGAAGATGTGAAGGTTGAGGGCACCCTTGGCTGTAGTGACCATTGTGGAATTCAGTAGTGGGCAAGGAGGAAACAGGGCAGCAAGACTGTAAACATGGACTTCAGGAGAGCTAACTTTAACCTCTAAAGGTCTTCTTGAAAGAATCCTGTGGGAACAGATCCTGCAGTGAAGAGGGTTCCAAAGGAACTGATTGATATACAAGGATCACTTCCTCCAGACTCAAGGATGATGCATCCTGATGAACAAGAAATCAGGCAAGGGGGGAAGAGATCTATGTGGATGAATTAAGAGCTCCTGTCATTACTCAAGTGTGACCAGGAAATACACAAGGAGATGGAAGCAGGCCACTTGGAATGAATATAGACAGGTTGTCAGAGTAAGTAGAAATGAGACAAGAAGGTTAAAAAAGGACAAGTGCTGGATTCTGTACCTGGGATGGGGCAACCCTGGGTGTACAGGCTGGGAAGTAAGAGGCTGGAAAGCAGTGCCATGGAAGGAGACCTGGGGGTCCTGGTCAATGGCAAGTTGAACATGAGCACAGCATTGCCAGACAGGCAAGGGAGGGGATTGTCCTTCTCTGCTCTGCACTGGGATGACCTCATCTTGGATGCTGGTGGCAGTTTTGGGGGCCACAATATAAAAAAAAGATAAAGTTATTCGAAAGTGTATCCCAGAAAGGGCTACAAAGATGATAAAGGGCCTTGAGCGGAAGCTGTATGAGGAGCAGCTGAGTCACTTGGTCTGTTCAGCCTGGAGGAGACTGAGGTGAGACGTCACTGTGGCCTTCAACTTCCTGACAAGGTGAAGTGGAGGAGCAGGTACCAATCTCTTCCTTCTCATGAACAGTGACAGAATTCAAGGGAATGGCGTGAAGCTGAGCCAAAGGAGGTTTAGATTGAATATTAGGACAAGGCTCTTCACCCAGAGGGTGGTTGGGCACTGGAGCAGGCTCCCCAGGGCAGTGGTCACAGCACCAAGCCTGACAGAGTTCAAGAAGTGTTTGGACAATGCTCTCGGGCACATGGTGTGATTCTTGGGGTGTCCTGTGCAGGGCCGTGAGTTGGACTTCGATGATATCTGGGAGTCCATTCCAATTCAGCATATTCTATGATTCTGTGAATTTTAAATTTTTTTGTTTGTCTAGGATTTTTTTTTTTTTTTTTTTAACTTTGATCTGCTGAGCATCAAAAAACATAGAACTAGTAAATACTGAATGGAACTAAAACCAACCTTAACTGATGATATGTATGTTCTCTTAATAGAATCTGGTTCTGCAATTACGGCTTCCTGTGTTGGTTTGGGAAACTCCACAACACCTCCCTCTGGACAGGCAGGAAAACCAGTGCCAGGATATAATGGTAAGAGTGTGCTAAAAAAATTACTAGAAACACTGCTTATGTGTTTGAGTAAGTGCTTCTTAATTGTCATATCTTGTAGCAAAAGAAAATTACAATCTTATTAAGATATTTTCCTCCTTCCTGCTTTTTTGTATGTTGTGGAATGTGATTTTGCGTACAAATTCGAAGTTATTTTCAAGCAAATTGAACTACTTCTGCCTTTATTATATAAAAAGGCTAGCACATCCTTTGAGACATTATTCATCTATACTTCTCCACGTACTTTTGCAGTTCTACACAACTTGAGAGAGTTGTTAAGCAAACTCTCCTTCAGTATCTGTGGAGCATTTTTATTTCCAGACAAGAGAAATGGTAGGCTATGGACCAGCATGAAAAGGATGAACACTCATTGTCTGGAAGGTATTTGCATGTAGGGGTGGGTGCAGCTACAGGATTACAATGCAAAAGTACTTTAATACTTGGGAATCCTGCTTTTAACACAACTTTCAAGAATTACTTGAAATCTGAAAAATAATTGCATTAAAGATCAAGTGGTCTTAAGGAAAAGTTCTCATGTCATTGGTGAGAAAGATTTAAGCTGTTATTTTCTTTTAATACATGTAAGTGGTGGTGAGCATTAAAAAAAAAAAAAACAACCCAAATATTTTTACCAGCATTTACAGTTATGGCATGAAGACGAGCAATAGCTTAAAAACAACAATAAAAGAAAGCCATGAAGTTTCTCCAGAGTTCTAAGTGGGAAAGAGTGAAAGAATGCAGTTCCATCACACGTGATCAGATGATAATCAGGACTAGCAAGAAGTACGAGTAGCAAGAATATAAAAAATTTTGATTAATATTTTGGAACATTGAGACTAGTGTAAGTAAAGAACTTCTTCAAAGAGAGTGATGGAAATGTCTTTAGCATATCTTATAAAGGACACAAAAATGAGCACTGAATTTCATTAAAGGTTTATGGAATAATTTTACTTCTTTCAGTCTTTAACCAAATATGTCCTGTAATGCAGCTATTCACAAACTAGTGATTTTTAAAAATTATTCTATATTTGACGCTGTCTTGCTGTCATCCACTTCTGTTTGATGTTGTTTTCCTGCCATTACTGTATTTATTAGAGGATATCCTTATGCCAGTTAGGAGATACTGTGGTTTCAGTTTATACATGCAACTCTTAATGGCTGGTAAAGACATGCTACAATATAAAGAGAAAGCTGCAAGATCTACTTTTTTTAAAGCACATACAAATTCTTTCCTATTACATATTGCTAAAAAGAAACTGATTTGTTGCTAATTTTTAAGAACAAAGGGAATAAAAGTTATGGTATCAGTGCAGTGGCAAAAATTGCATTTAAAAGTGAGTCAAGATACTGTATTAATTTCTAGGTTTGTTGCCTTAAATCAGACATTATACTATGCTTTTCCCTTGATCTACTTGAACTTTTGCAGATAATTTCAGCGCATTTTCAGACTGAAGTAGGTCCCACATTTTAAAGAAACAGGTCAGTTCTTCAGTAATTCAGGAGTGAGCAACATAGTATCTCACTTCCTCAAATTTTTCTACATTGAAATACACAGATTGCAAGGAGAAGAGTAAATACTGGGATTTAATGGATATAAAGGATTGGTACCTTGATGAAACAGTTACAGTAAACTGATTAGAATTTACTTAGTATCATAAAAATAGGAGAGAAAACACTGACAGCTACACAAGCGGGTCTTTGTAAAATTGGCCTTGTGCACTTGCTTGTGTCTGTGCTGAGCCATTGCTTCCAGCAGGCTCTTCAGCTACTTTAAAATTACCATCATCTTTGAAGGAGTAGCTTCAGCCAGAAGTAGTAAATTACAGATGTTGGTGTTCTTTGAAGAGATAGGATGTGATACTACTCATATAAGTTTTAGCAGAGTTTTAGTCAGAAGTCTGTCATCCACTTTGCCCCATTTCCTCTGGAACTTTGTAATACAGAAGGTAAGATTATTTGTAGAGATTTAGATACAGCTGAACATTACTTCCATTGCTTGAGCAGGCTTCAAAAAGCATGTAATCCTTATCAGCCCAGTCTGACAAAATCTTCCCTCCCTGTTTTTCTATGGTTTAGTTTCTTCACCTTATGTAATTTCATTATCATAGGCCAAGATGGTATCTGTTGTTCCTTTCTTATGCCCACACCTTGAGTTGGAATGGATGGTTGTAGTAGCTTCATTTCCCAGATAACTGCACAAAAGAGGCTATTTCAGATGATTTCCTCAGAAATCCCTATCAGGATATGATGCTTTCACTGAAGCTGGTGAACCAGGGTCATCCAGGGAAAAGGCTTAATTTGGGAGGTCTGGATTCTGTCCTGTACTTTGAGCATTACCCTGCTCTGCAGATTTGAGTAGTTCAGGAGTTACTTGATCTCTTTGTCTTAGACTACAATGAACCTTGTTAGCTGAAGGGTATTTTTCTGAGAGTCCTGAGAACCTTTGAAAACAGATATACTTATTTACTGCTAATAGTATTTCTCACGTGAACTGGGTTAGACTTCAGTCATCTTGGTTGTTATTCTTGCTCATGTTATCCACATATTTATATATTTTCAGGTATCTTAATAGTCCTTTGCCATGTGGAAGTTTAGATTTTCCAGTATGAAAGCTTCTTTTACTTTTTAGTTCTGTGTTTTGCCCTTTTGGGACTTTGTGCTGTTTCTGATTCCAAAACACAAGTATTATTTAAGACTTTTTGTACTTAAAACTGGATGTTAATAAAGTCATGAGCTTATCCAGTTTTGCACTCCCAAATTACTTAATTCCTTTTGTTGCTTGGTGTATTGCCATTCTGAAGTGTGACATAAATTGATATCCATAAAGAAAGACACTTTCTTCCACTTAAAAATATACTAACTACTAAACTCGAGTTTCTTTCCTATATTATTTTTTTACAGTCATGATTCTGGATGAAAATAAGAAACCAGTGAAGGCAAAGACTTTGGGAAATATTGTGGTAAAGTAAGAAAAATAAATATCTTACAGCTAAAAGAAACTTCCTACATGGGTTGATTGTCTTTTGAATGAAGTTTATATAAAAATCAAAATAATTGAAGTAATGAGGATTGAAAAGCATGTCTGTCTCTGATACTGATACCAAACTCCCAGAATGTTTTATGTTCATTAATGTTGAAAATTTGCAGATGAAATTGTGTGAGTGAATGGGTGTGGATCTTTTTTTTCTTAGACTACAGAGTTTACAGTTTACAGTTTTCCTAATTATCAGAGTGTTGGTACAGAATGATGCCTCCCTCTTGTGATGTATGAGAAAGATACTGAATCATTCCCTTCACTGCTTTATCTTTCAGTTTAGTTAAATAGTACAGCAGTACAGATTGGCATGCTTTGGCTTACAGGTGTGATGCTGACTCTTCTTTCACTATCTCCTAATCCCAACGGATACACCTTCTTAGAGGTAGAATATGTATTTTCTGTTCTCTGTTAAAAAAAAAGCAAGATGTCTCTGTGTGTGCTTTGCATGAAAGAGTGTTCATTTGTAGCAGTACTTGGACAAACTACATACAGAAAAGGACTCCAGAAAAAAAAAATCAAATACCCTGCTGTGCGTCATGTAGGTAATTTTTAGTACCATTTACCAGACTCCTGAAAGATGAGTTTCATAAACTCTAATATTCTTTTTGAAAGTACACCTTTCTCAGCACCTTTCCTTAGATAAAAAGGCCTCTGTGTTCACCCTGTGAACATCAGTTACATTTATCTTGCCCGCTGCCTTCTCACTGTTGCCAGGACCTTTCCTTACTCCTGTAACATTCTATAAGCTATTGCTCTTTACAGCCCATGCCAGCTCTGTATTCTGGATGTTCTACGTGCTTTCAGGAAAATGGCATTTTCCTCAAACAGATTTTTTTTTTTTTCCTCAGAGAGAGAGACACCTGCTTTTTGATGAATGTGGTAGCTGTAACCACATTTTTTTCAGTCACTGAAAATAACTTCAGTTCTGAACGCTTTTTAGCTGCGAGCAAATAAAAGTCCCAAAGGAAATGTATTCATCCATTTCTTCTGTGGTAGATTTTTGGGGAATAGTGGTAGCTCAGAGTCTTCACTGCTTGCTTGGTGAATGAAAGGAAATACAAAGATTAGTATTAACCTTCAGTGAACTTAAAATCTATCAAAAGCTGAAGCACTGGGACGGATGTACCAATTTTGATGAATTGTTAGCACAGTTAGTTGAGGATTGCAGTTGGCTGAGGCACACAAGCTAGGGATGAGAGACGGGAGCCGGAACTGCAGATGTGCAACCCTAACAGTGTGGGTGGGCTGGTACAGTGCTTGCCTGGGAGGTGGAGTTGCCAAGGTGGGGAGGCTTTTTACTCAACTGTGTGACTGATCTAATGTAACTAGACCCCTGTAGAGACTAAAGCAGTATCACATGAACTTATTGTACTGCGTGATGCAGATGTGTGTTTTCAGGATGAAGTCTATACTCTGCCTCATTCTCAGCATCTTCAGCTAAGCCGCTGGGACACAGACACGTAGGTTTAACTTCCCCAAGTCAGCAGACTCATATTTAGGTGTAGTTTTCATGTGACATGTATAACATTGTGCATTCGCTCCATTGTTGAGTATGTGCATTCATTCCATCACCAAGCACAAATGCCTAAAATTGCTCCAACCTTTTATAGACTTTGGTTTGCAGTATCGGTGA
Organism: Rhadina sibilatrix; assembly: GCA_013400275.1. Lineage (NCBI taxonomy): Eukaryota > Metazoa > Chordata > Aves > Passeriformes > Phylloscopidae > Rhadina > Rhadina sibilatrix. The sequence goes on from VWYO01010737.1 coordinate 63,553, forward strand.
CCCCGCGCAGGGTGGAAAACGGTCTCTCAAAGCACTGTCTAGTGCCTCAAGCCATAATAAAACATAGGTTTGTAATCAACAGAGAGAAAAAAGGTGTATTGCTGGAAAATTGATTGACCCTAGCTGCTTAGATACTCAGATTAGTTGTTATTATTATTCATTATATTAGTCATGCCTACTTATTCAATTAGGAATGGAATAAATCACCTTCAAGATATGTTCATGTCTCTCCAGTGCCTGCAGGAAAGGCACAGCTGGCTTAGGGTAGGTACTTGGTCTTATCTACCAAAAGAGGAGAGGCATGAACTCCGCATTTAGCAACTCTGCCAAACAAGTTAAAAGATAGACTAAGAGGTAATGATGGAATATGTCTGCATACATTTTTGAGTTTTAGTCTCTTTAAGTACCTGTCAGAACTGAAATTACCATAGTAGAAGATTCTGTTTGGAGTTAGTGTCTACCTCTTCTAGCCAGAATTTATCTATTTATCTTTCCTAATATTGTCCCACATTTAGATGTTTTCTCAAGGGATTACAAATATGTTAATATATTTATTTATTGTTGTTTCATTTGTTTTGTATTATCTTGCTCAGCATGACTTTTGCTGAGCAAGATAATACAAAATAATACAAAGCAAGTAAATACAAATACAAAACAATACAAAGCAATTAAATAAATTGATAATTTAATACTTGACAATGAAAATCAATTTTTGCTTGGGTTTTTTTTTTTTCAATGTATCACTCAAGAAACTTTAATCAAACAGGAATACTATTATTTTATTGTATCTGTGTTTATTGTATTGTTTATTTTATTTTCTGATTAAAGCAAGGTTTTGTGAAGTCCTCCTTCAAAGAAGTCATTTTTCTCTTCAGCAGTGTTCTACATGTATAGACCCTTTAAAATAGTAGGGATGATCCTTGTTACTTGAAGTTTTTGTTTGCCAGCCCAAAGCATGTCCCCCTGCAGCTGGGAGAAAATGAGGGACTCAGGATAGTTCTGATTATTAGTCTGTCATACACTCAGCAGTAAAATATGAAAAAACACAGAGGTTTGCTTCACTTGTAGCATAGGTGAGTTAAGAAATATTCTTCAGTATTTCTTGGAGAGGAAAGTGGCCATGCACTGCTTACAATGCCAGCTATGCAGAAGTGTTAAACTGCTCTTGGTCGTTTTTGTCCCAGTCTAACTCCTGGCAAACACTATTTGCCGCTGCTTGAGGCCTGCAGTTTTCCTAAGTACAGTATATAAAATATCTATTCTTACAGCAGAACTTCAAATTTTAATTTTATCCTGCAGGAGTCAGATAATCTTGAAAGGTAGTTCTTACATCCAACTTGCTGCCCTAAATATGAAAATATGTTCTTTTCTTTACTTTTTTGCCAGATGACACCTGTTCTGGTTTTTTTTTGTTTTTTTTTTTTTGTTGTTGTTTTTTTTTTTTTGTTTTTTTTTTTTTGTTGTTGTTTTTTTTTTTTTGTTTTTTTTTGTTTTATTTGTTTGGTTGTTCATTTGTTTGGTGTTTGTGGGTGGTTTTGGTTTTTTTTTTTTGGTTTGGTTTGGTTTTTGGTTGGTTGGTTTTTTTTTTCCATATAACCAACATCTCTGCCCTTTGGACAGATTATTCTTGGATAAAAACCTCTCATACATGCTAGTTAACCTGGGCAATGCAATAATAGTTCTGATTTCACAAGTCTTTCAGGATAAAGTAATTGAAAGCAGTGTCACAACGTTTGTGATAGAAGGACATGGGAAAATAAAAGTAACTGCAGATCATGAGGATGGACTTGTATGAATTGTTTTTAAATTTATATGTATTTCTTTATGAGCTAGAATTTTTGGACATGAAAGATTCTGAGAATTTATTCTGAAGTGAAAATGATAGCAGCAGTGACCTCCATTTCCATTAACGAGACCCGTCTGGTTTAGTGACACACTTCTGCTTGCATTGTTCTGGCCTGCCTGTAATTAATGCACACCTGAAAATGTATATGTATACGTGTAATTTTGATTAGCCATAAAAATTTTCTAGGTTGTCTGTTGTTATAAGGAACATTAACAAAGAGAAATCCCATGTAAAATCCAGTTTTCATCTTGTACATTGAAAATAATCACAAACCCATTATGTTTTGTTTTTTTTTTTTTTTTAACAGTCATCAGCACTGTAGCTAGCATTATTCTTTATATTCACCCACAACAGGACTACATTTACATTTTCAAAGAGTAGTGGCTGCCAGTAAATTTGCTGCTAGACCCTAGTTACGCATCCTCTAGTGTTCGTATAGTTAATTTTGTACCGTAATAATGGAGTTTCGCAGGGTAAGTATTTACAAGTTTGCTTTAGTGATCTCCACTTCACAGAATCACATAAATATGTTCCAGGTTCAGCAGGAGGTGAGACAAGGTAGTTGCATCATACAGTGATTCTGAAATGCCCTAGTTGCATTGGTTTAATTGCATTTAAGAAAAGTGGCTGTGTGAGAGGCTCTGTAAACTACTAATGTTGTGGAATATTTTTGGGAGGATTTGGAATGAGTGAAGGAAGAGGAAGAAAAATCAGAATGTTCTGAAAGAGTTAGAATGTTTCAAATGATGACCCACTCCATTGTATCAAGTATAGTCTTGCAAAACTTTACGTACAGTGCTGTAAAAACTAAAATACATTTGAAAATGTTTATTCATTTTAAATTTTAAATAGTCAATATTTATAAAGAAATATTTATGATAAATTCACATGTTTTTATGATTATACATTATAAGTTAGCCAAAGAGAAACATGACTGTACTTCCAAAGCAAATAAGTAAGCAACCCATTGACAATGCCAGCTATGCAGAGTTTTCCTATTTGTGGTAATGTGTTCAATATTTATACAGTATTTAGCAAGCGAATAAATGTTCAATAGAAAGCTTACTCATTCAATATTTCTTACAATGCAAGAAAAAGGAAGTCAGTATCTGTGTGGAAGGATGAAGCAACCTGAAGCCAGGATTGTAATCTTTATAATGCTCAATAGAATGCTAACCAAGAGAGCTTAAAGGAAAGAAAAGGGAAGAAAAAGATGCAATCTTCTGCAGCACAGTGTAGTACCTTGGTATTCCATTAAAAAAAAAACAAAAAACAAACTGAAGTAAGATCTTGTAAGACTTGATGAATCAACATTTAGGCATTCCAGCTCGGATACACCCATGGGAAAAGTCACAGTTCCCTCTGTGTTCTCCCACTGGTAGAAAAGGAGGCAATGACAATATATGTTCTTGTAAGCAAGGGCTATACAGCTAGGTAAGGTGAAAATTCACTCGATCTGTAAGATGAAGGGCCCTAGAAAGCAGTGACTTTCAAAGGAGGTTTTTACATTACAGTGGATAAACCTCTGGATACACAGGATCTTTGAATGAAAGGTAGCTGCTAGTGTAACTAATCAGGCAATATGATTCCTTGCTATTCAGTAGAGAAACTGAAGAGGATCCAACATTACTGTCAGTGGATGTGATGTTAGTACATCCATTGATGCATTATGCTTGGTTCTTATGTCTGTATTTCAAAAGACTATTGAGAAAGTAACTGGATTTTGGGGAAAATATGAATGAGAGTGACCTGAGTGCTGGAATCTGTGTGGTTTAAAAACCTGTGGTATGTAATTCATCCAAGAGCAGCAAAACAGTAACTTTTTCAGCGCCAGGAAATACTCAGAGAACAAAATAATCTCTGAGAGATGGCTGTTTAATCTAGCATAAAGAAATTGGAAGCTGAAGCTAGATGCATTCAGATGAGAAATAAAACTGTTTTAGCAGTGAAAGTATTAAGACATTGGAATAAATTCTTGGGAGTGTGGTGGTTTACTTTAATAGTTTTAGGCTAACCTGGGTATCTAGTTTAACCAAAAGTTGTGGGGTTGAGGCAGGATTTAGTAGATAGCATCTTTCAGCCTATGTTATGTGGAAGATGAGTTTAAATAAAGAATGTGTGCAGAAGATTTATCTTCCTAACAGCCCTCTACATGATTATCAGCTTTGTTGTTTTCTCTTTACAGATAAAACAATAAGTAGGTCTTTCAATGTGAGAGCAGTTTGTCCAAAGATGTTTTTTCTAGCAGATATCTGGCTGACTAAATGTAAATACCATTTGAACTTTCCTTACTTTGAATTTTTTCCAAGCACTTCCACTAGTTTCTGATGGCTTTTTCCCTTTTCCCACTAAAGCAAAATCCACACTGAGATCAACTACTTTTATGACCCCTTTCAGCTAACTAAAGTAATATTTCACACAGACTGATGAACGTTCAAGATCTTCTACTCTTCTCCACCCTTTTTCCTGTGTTGTTGTTCCTAGAGTCTGAAAAAGCTTCCAGATGCTTTTCAAACTTGCAATCAAAATTTTTTGTTAGAGTGATGTTTATGCACAACACTCAGCATAAATGCTGAGTAATAATTATAGCTGCCAGTCAAGATTATTTTGTTCCATTCAGAAGCTCAAACTCATTTAACGGTGGCTTATATTTGCTTTGACTGGCTGTAATGAATAGCTTCTGAGTATCACAGCCTACCATAAAATAAAAGGATGTCGTTTCTGAATTCCAGCAAGGTAACATCTCCAATATTTTTTCTTTCATTTCAGAAATCTGCTTTTCTGTTCAAATTCTCTTTTGAGTTCTCTGTCTATAATTGCTTGGTTACATTAACAAGGAATCTTACACTATTTTAATGAGGGGCGTTCTGAAAGGATGTGCTATGTAGGAGTCAGATTTCTTGGGCTAAGCTAAAGGTGGACTGTTATATTAAAGATCTACCACTGTTGTATGAGAAGTAAATGAACTGTGAAACAATGCTTAAAAACCCAAATAATGATTGTCATTTAAAATTCTGTACCAGAAAACAGTTACTGTTAAAGTAATTCAAAGTTTATTTGTGGTCAAGAACAAGAACATTCATCTTGGTCTCTCCAATTAATGAAATTACCTACTTATCTTTGTAAAATGTAACCATAGTGAATCTTTGTTAAATTAACCCATATGATGTAAATCATTAATTTGCACCATTTGCCTGGTTTCTCTCATGCTGTTTTAGATGTATTTAACCTTTAAATGAGAAATAGGCCTGAATCTATAATCTTGTACTTTAATTTTAATCTTACTTTGACTAGAGTAAATGGAGAATAGCATAATTGGTACTGCTGTTATTGCTGGTAACAGATAGCTACAGAAATACAGTAAATATGTCCCAAAGAGAAACCAAGCAAAGCAACTTCTTTGTATATTGTGAAAATGATAATGAAGGAACCTACCTACTCCTGTCTTGGCCTTCTGTGATCCTGTCCCTTGTGAAGGGAAAGCAGGACTATCTGAGGGGCAGTCATAGTTACTTATGCATCTCTGGAAACTTTGGTCAATACATCTCTTAGTAAAAACATCACCGAAAGATCGTGAGTATCAACTCAGTTTTTAGAGAAGGAGGCAACAGTTTTTAAATGCTGAGTTATTGTGGGTGTGTGTTACATTTTCTGGGGAAAAGAGACCCCCAAATCAGACATCTCAAAATGTTCCTTTTTTAAAATGGAGTGGTTGATAAAAACAAGAGATGTCTGTTTTCAGGTTGCTGTTATTTTTAGACTGTCTCATTTTCTCTCTTCTGGCTCCTTACACGTAATTATGATCCAGTTCTGCTCCCTTTGGAATTTGTGGCAGCATTCCCACTGACAGCAATGGTTTGAAGGTATATTTGGCTCTGGAGATTTTAATTCTGATGTCCTGACAAAATTTCAATATACGTAACGATGTTCTTCTGGCAAGCTGAATTCTACCTTTATTAATTTGTGTTTGCACAGAACCTAGAAATTCAGTCATGATGCCAAGAACTTTCCTCTCATCAAACAATTGTATGTGCCCATTGCTCAATTGTATTGTGCCTGAAAGATTGGCACATGGAAGAGGGAATTCACTTTTTGCTTAGTGGATGAATGGGGTTCTAACTGCAATCTTTCACAGAAAGCCATGGAAGCACATTTTCAGATGTAGTCTGTATTGTGCTGTGATATGTGCTGTAGAGATACCTGTGGTAACCACTAATTTAGCTGTCTGGTTTCCACAGACTCACAAAATTTATTCAGTGGATGTGTTTATCAATACACTTTTCCTAAAAAAACCCACATACCAACAAACAAGCAAAAACCCCTCACCACACTAGAACATGAGACACCTCTGGTCTCCCCATCTGAAAAAAAAATCCAAACAAGGACAAGAAAACCAAATAGTGAAAGTGAGGGTTATATTTTTTGTGATATGTTACACACTTCTCTGTTTAGGTTTTTTAACAATGACAGAAAGGAAAATGCTTTTCTAATTTCAGCAATAAAACTGTTTTTTTCTATTCAGTGACTAACTGCAAAGTACTGAATAGAGCTGTGGGGAAATCAAGGGCTTTATCAATATGAATTGTTCTTTCTCTCTCATCACAAAGTTATTTCAGACTGCTAAATAAATTTAAAGTGCAAAATTTGCAATGACTGAGGCGGTTATGAATTGCTGTACTATTAGCAACCAGGCAACAACGATAGTAACTGCAATTCTCTGGTGGCTTTTCTTGAACCTAAACAAGAGGGTTGTTTTTTTTTTGTTTTTTTTTTTTTTTTTTTTTTTGAATGCATGCATATACAAACACCAGGATCAATATATTATTTTTCTAATCTTTTTTTTTTTTTCCCAAAGCAGAGGCTCCATGGGTCATGTTTTTATATCACAGAGACACTTACTAAGCTTGAAAGGCTTAAAATAAGGCAGTGAATTTCTTCCAGATGGGCAGGAGCCAACCTGCCCTCCTGAACCCTGAGTAACTACCTGGGAAGTGTCTTGGCATTTCTGGCCGTACCATAACCATACTTGCAAGGAATGTGATGTATGGGAAGTGTTGAGCCAGAATCCTCAGAGAAAAAGCACTAATAATTATAGTAGTATATTCTATTATGCTAGCTGACCTGAATTAAGCTGAAAAAACTAAGATTGTAGAAAATCAGGCATTCAAATCATTACTGGATGATGTGACCTTTTTAATGTAGTCTGTACTGTTTTTACCATAGCTAGGATTTTTATAAAGTGTGTTTATCTCTCTCTCTATATATGTATATATAAAACTATAATTATTCTTTTTGTAATGTTAGAAATGTACATGTCACAGAGCTGGTGGCACCTGTTCTTGTGACTGACCATCATAGGAGACTTGTAATGACACCAGAATTGCTGTGCTACAAAGAACTGTTACACTGCTAGAGATGTTGCCTTCTGGTGTCACAGTGATACTATCAGTAGAAAATAAAATACCTCTGGTTACATATTTGCTAGTTAGCAATGCAGGCATATGCTGGTAAAATCTGTATCGTGCATTTATGATTTTATCTTAAATAAATATATTTGCTTACATGCTCATTCTCTCTCTGTTATTAGGGATAAATTTCATAAAACTTGTGTTGATATGCCTGAATATATATCTCTCAGGCAGTTAAAGAAATCTGTGTTTGACCTTGTCAGAGCTTTGAAGAAAGAAACAAGCACTTTTTTTAGCTGAGGCTTATTCAGCTTCTCTTCTGACAGATATGTATGTGAAGTGTCCCATATTTTCTCATGCCTATATCATTGACTGAAGAAGGGGTGTTTAGTATGTATTCAAAACTCATTAAGTAAAATTATTTTAGAAAGTTCTATTAGTGACTTGTATCAATATACTTTCTCAGAACTTCTCAAGTATTTCCAATAATATTATGTACAGTTTAAACAGAAAGGCATTTTTATTCAGATTGGCTGTCATGATTGAAGAGGACTTCAATCTTGAGTTTTATCTTTTTACAGAAACTGAAGATCTGTGTGTCTGATAATTTATCTCTCTATGCATGTGAGTGTGTAGGGTGTTAGAGAAAGAGAGACTTGTAATAATGCACTTACCTGCATCATAGTGTGTACGCTCAAATTTTGGACAGATACTTGATCCTTAGAAATGTTAAAAGCTAAATGCTGTTAACGTATTTATAGTACAGTATATAGTGTTTACTAGACCAAATACATTTTTACTGAGGTGCTTGTATTATATAAAAAGGTCTGGATACTGTGCAGAGCTATATACATATGATGACAATAATATATAGTCTTTTTTATTGGTTACCAGCATATTATTAAGCTGAACTGTCTCCTGATTGTATAGACAATGATTATTTATCTGAAAACAGCATATGAATGGAGAGCATGAGTTGTATTTGTTATACCTGTTTTTCTTACTACTTCCCTCTGCTCTTTTCAATTTAAGGTTGCCTTTGCCTCCTGGAGCATTCTCAGGTCTTTGGGAAAATCAAGAAACATTTCAGAAGTTATATTTCCAAAAATTTCCAGTAAGAATTATGAAATCAATTATTTAAATTTCTGGTAATGCTTCAGAACCTGTTGCCTTAAAGGCTGAGACAGAGGCCAGACAGAGTTGTAAGAATAAGGTGAATATTTATTAAAGGCCTTCAAGGCCACACCCCGGCAGCACCAGAGCCACAGCAGTGCCTCTGCCCGGATGGCTCTGAGATGGAAGCAAAAGGAGAGAGAGTCACGAGATTCCCCTCCCCTTTTACAAGTTTCAGCCCATTTGCAAAGGACCCCCCGTCCGTTGTCCAATCAACAACTCCAAATCTCGGTGTTCCATCCTTCCTGCTTGCCTCCTCTCTTCCACATTGTTTATCCTCGGGGCCTGGAGCTTGGAGAGACTGTTCTTGAAGAAGCGAGTCCCCTGCTAGAACCAGAGGTGCCCTGCCCACCATTGCCGTGTGATCAAGTCTCAGCACCACTTAATATAAAGGCAAAAACTACCCGCCAGAACAAGGCAGAAAAACCCAGAACCTATGGCATCAAACTGAATGGTAATAGATTTGACCTGGGAAAAAGTTTATCATAATTTGTCATAATTTCATTGGAGGTCTTTGATATATGTATATTTAATTGAAACCATTTCAAGATAAATTCTTTTTCACCTTTAATTTCAGCTCTTGGGTATGCTGCTGGTTTTTTTTTAAGATCTGAAACAGAAGTAAAACCATAAGCTTCTGAGCCAAAAAGTAATTTGATGGCACTTAACCTAAGATACAAACCTGCAACATTTCACAAGCACAGCTTCAAATACACTCCTCCTGTTGGCATGCAGCCATGCTAACTTGGTATCACTCCAAAATACACACTTGTCCACCATGCATCTGAATACACTGGAGGCTCTTTGCTGCATTAGTTATGTTTCCTTGTCAGATGAGCTATCCAAGGATTGGCTTAATTCTTTCCTTGTAGAAATAGGTGGATTAGCCCTATACAAATGTTCAAAATGGAAGATGTGGCTCAATGAAAGTAACTGAGTGAATTGGTCACGCAAATTATTTTTAGTGTGCAATTGCATCATGATGACAATGTATGTTTGGATACAGCAAACAGGAGTATCTTTAGGAGCAATTTTACAGCAGCAATTATATTGCAGCAATTCCATTCTCCTTGTGAAGATCCAGGCAACATCCTTCTCCAAGCTGTTAAGGATCAAAGTAATCAGAATTGGAAAAAAATCAGGGTTTTTCTATTTTTTTCTGTTCTATATTAATAAAGACAACAAAACATTTCTGGAAAGGGAGCTGCCCAAGATAATATGATATAGAAATGAGGACAAATATTACAGAATTAAATCTTCCAAGCACCAAAAGCATATATAATTTGAAATAGGTCTGGTTTTGTTTTTTTTTTTAATTTATTTGGTTTATGATAAATTAATGAATATTCCTGGTACTCTTTCTGACTTTATTTTTCATTGTCTTGTTTTTAGGGATATTATGATACTATGGATGCTGGTTATATGGATGAAGATGGCTATCTCTATGTCCTGTCTAGAGCTGATGATGTGATCAATGTTGCTGGACACAGAATTTCAGCAGGTGCGATTGAAGAGGTTAGCATTGCCTGACAACAAAATAGAAGAACTGAAAGATGAATAAAGCAAGCTGAGACTGAAAATCCCACATTTCGTCACATTTCACATCTCAAAATCTCACACAGAAAGATCTCTCGTTTTCTTTCTGCTTGTTTTGTTTGCATTTGCATTGTGACTTTTAACTGAAACATTTCCTGCTTCAGGTTCTTCCTATTAAGATGCTTTCCAGAAACATAACTGTGAGGTTTAGGCTTTTTTTGTTCTCTTCCAAGGTCAGGATGAGTAACACGGAAACAAAGTTGTCAAGTACAGACGTGGAATGTTTATTATATCTTATCTATTTACAGTATTTACAGGTTCATGAGCTATGAGCTTCACTAGCAAGCTTGGGAAAGGAGGTAAAATGGAGTGCTGCTAACTCTTTCCAAGGTGTTTTAAGTGATAATTACTCAATACCAAGTTGACACCTATATTATTTAAGTTTTTGACCCAATAATGACCACCCAGGGCCCACAATGTGGACCTTTCTCACCCAATTACAGAAAACCACCTAAACCCATGAAGAAGAAAGTAAAGAAGAAGGACAAAGACAACACCCAAAATCCTCCATCTTGATTCATATTTATTACTATACACTAAAACCCCAATTTCTAGGTTTCTAGGACTCCAACACATAACAAATTTAGTCAGTAATAAGAAGTTTGTACCATGGGATTGGTAAGGCAGGGATAATCTGGTATTTGAAGGTGGAGTTGAGAGACAGTGTGGTAGTGTGGTAAGCATACCTTTTTTGCTCTGATAACATATTTATTTGGGAATATATTAGGATAGTGTAGTGTCAGTGTGACAGGTAGTTTCACCAGCTCCTGTAGTTACTTAGGAGTAGAAACTTCTTTACTTTTTTTCCTGGAATACAATGCTCAGTATTGGCTGATTTTATTTTTTTTTTTTTCAGAGATTCACATTCAGTGCTTTTTCATGATTGGAAGACTTCACAGTTTTTTGACAGCTGTTAAAAAACCTTGCTGTTAAATTGAAAGTCATTTATGTAATTACCCATGCAACTCAGAAAAGTTGAAAATAGTGAAGTTCATAATAGTGTCTGAATTTCATATCATTGTTCACTCAGTTTTCTGGAGTTACTGTGATTGATTGCCAGTTACAAATTTCCCTGATGATATATCAGTTTCTTATTCAGTGAGTATAGGAAAAGGTGTGCTGGGCATGTACAAAAGAAAAATATGCTTTTAAGAACTCTGAATTTAACTGTTCACTGAATCAGAAACTAATCTGTATTTTTTTTTTTTTTGGTTTATAATGTCTATTAGTCTGGTGACTATTTTATTTTGAAGGCTAGAAAACTTAGAAGAGAATAGAAGAAATTCCAATTACACAGAAGTGAACAAGTTCACATAAGCATTAGTCCATCAAGGATCGGTCAGTCAGGGAGCTGAAACAGCTGCTGCCCTGACTTGGGTCTATGGAGATGTAAAGGTGCTTTCAGTCTGCTTAAATCTCTTTCCCTCAGAAGCAGTTTTTTTGTGTTGCCTTACTAAAGCACAGCAGGAACCTCATCCCCACCCCCTACTACTCATGGGCTGAGCTGGTAATTTTCTTTGCTTCTGCCTGAGTCTGAGGCTGTTGTAACAAATGATTAATTGAATCACCTCCTCTGCTGTGTTGCTTTTGGATCCATCATACTGAGCTCATTCTCCCTGTTTTTCTCCCTGCTAGTTAGGTGTTTCCCCTAGAAACATAATGTTTCATCACTGTGACATTCTAGAAGTTTTTCTATTAACCTTTTGAACAAAGCTAAAAAAACAAGAGTGATGCATACACAGTTAATGCATGCACGGCAAATTGCTAGTTAAATGGGAAAGTGTTAAGGAGACCACAATTAGCTTCTCAGTAAGATCAGTAAATACAGAATTAGAGATCCATAGAATCACTGTGTAATTGACAGTCACCTTGCTAAGCAAGTATGTTATCTAGATTAAAGCTGCATTACAAGTTTAACAAGTTTGTCCTTAGTGCTTTGACTAAGTGTTTTAGCTCTGATCCACACAATTGGTTCCTTTGTCTAATGTATCTGTTAAGACTATTGGAGCTCCATGTTTACTGCAATGCAGTGGATGTTACAGTTTACTTGGCCAATGGGTGAATGCTGGCCATTATGGGAACCTCATCTTGTGTGTTGATCTCTTTGATCTGTAAAGCACCAGACTTTGAAACTGAGAACTGAGGTATTTATCATGAGAAATCTCTTTCCCCGATCATGATGTTTCTATCTGCTGGTGCATATGCCATCCATCCTCGTCCCCAGCAATCATACTGTAAACCATTTCACTTCCTCAAGCTTTTTATTACTTTTAAACAATTTTTAAGTGTCTAGGGCTGTTTCTGTTCTTCTTTGCAGTTGCTTTACAAAGTTTGATAATTTTAAAACTAGTATTTTCTAATTACTGATTTTAGTCATTTGAAGTTAGCATTTGAAAAGTTAAAGGCATATTGATAGAACTTTGGATGGACTGAAGAAAAATACTACAATAACTACATTATTCCAGCTAACTGTAAGACTTACAAATAAGTGACAGACTGGAATGATATAAACAAGGTACAACAAAACAATCTGGCAACATTTATGTCTTCACCTTAGGAGTCCTGTTGATGCCTGGTAGGTAATTATGGTATTTGGTGGTAATGCCAGTTTACTGTAGATCTTTTTTGTGTGTTCCTGTGGAAAAAAGTATTTACTGTGCTTGTAGACTTAATAGTCTACTTTGCCATAATTAATTGTCTTTTTCTTTCCTGTTTTTGGTTTGTTAGGTTTTTTTTTGTTGTTGTTCTCGTTATATATGCCTATCAGGTTTCTCTGGCCATGGTCAAGAAGTTAGAGCAGGAAAAAAAGGATATTTATAGCAGGAAATGGAATGCATTACTGAGGCTCTGGCCTGTAAGTGACTGAACTGCATTAAGTGTATGTATTGCTGCAGTGAAACCCTGTAGGGATTTGGACTTGCATAAGATTAATTCCTATATAATTTGTCAGTGTGGATACAACGACTTTTGGACAAAGTAGGCTGCACCTGAATTTAAATGGCATTGTGTATATTTAGCTTTTTGAAACAGGCTCTCGTGCCCTTCTATATTCTGGGATAAGCTCAGTGCACTCTTCTGTATTTATCTTGTGCACATCATATCTAATTCCCATGAAAAAGACTCCACTTTCAAAAGCTTTGCGTAAATGGTCATGCTTCCGTACTGTGATAGAGGATCCATCTACTGTTAAAGCAGTGTTTTCCATTTGCCTTTTTTTTTGGCATGGGACATTTCTAGGATCATAGTTTATGAAATGGGTGTAGCTTCTGACAAGGTCTGCTAGAAACACATTGAGCTGATTTATTTTGCTAAAAAGTAATTGGTGTGTGTTGTACTGACCATGACACATGGAGTCAATTTCTCTTTCCTCTTTTGACCATAAAGCCTAAGGATGGTGAAATCTGTTTTGAAGATGGGTTATCATAGACCCTTTGAATTGTTCCTTCCCCCATCAGTTTCATAAGCAGGTCATACAAAAGCTTCCCTTTTTGGTAATTGGAACAACAGTGATTCAGCTTTCCATTCTTTCAGGGGTTTTTTTACTGTCTTCTTTGTACTTTACCTTTGACTTTGGCAACACAGTATGTGAAGTTCAGTTATTAGCAAGCACATAGCCCTTGTATGCACAGATAAATTAACAAGCACAATCCCATTGTGTGGCTTCTGTGTAGGGTCAGGTTAGGTCCTCCTTGTGATGCAGTCCAGAGGACTGAAAAGTGCTGAGAGCACTGTTGACAGCAAAATGCTCCAAGGCATTGACACAAGCCAGTTGCTTTGAAAGAGAATTCACAACTGCTGGCATCTTAAGGCCAGCTTTGTCCCAGACTTGGTGACAGGCATCTTGGTATGTACTGAGACATCTTGGTGATTGTTTTCCTTGAAGTGAGTACCTCAGCTGGCTAATTGGAAGCTTACTTTTTTTTTTTTTAACTAAAAAGAGTTTGATATATGTTATCAATGTGATGTTGTGTAAACATCTAGCAGGAAGGAGGGAGGCTCTGGTGCAATTCCCTCTTTTATCTCAGGAAGCTGAGGCCTAATGTTTCCAAGAGAGTGAGCTGAGCTAGGCTGGCTACAAGCTGAGGCTAGGCATGTATTTAGCCTTGGTTGAAACTATGCTTTTACAGCAACAAAGAATGAAAAACTGAGTCAGAGAAAATGAGCCAATAGGACTTTATATGTCTGTGGTAGGAGTGCGTCTGTGGTTTTGGTCCTTACTCCCTGCATTTAAGTCCCATGTTACTCATAATGTTAGACAAATTCTATTTGTTCCAGCAGAGATCTCACTAACAAAACCAAAGACGTGATACTCTCACAAAGCTGTAAGGAAATTACCTGTGGTTTGTTCAATATTTCTATTTTGTGCCACTAAAGTTTTTATTTCTTCTGTTTGTTTGAAAAGCATATGTGAGTATATATAAAAATATATACACATGTACATCTTCAACATATGTGATTGGAATCCTGAGGTGTACTGACCTTTTGCTGTCAAAATGTAAGAAAAAGTCTGGGTTTTGTTCATACCATTTTTTTTTCACTGAAATGTTATCTGTTAGCTCAGTTTAGTTTTCTTTTCCATCCCTCAGTGTATTCTCTTCCATCCTGCCGTGGCAGACTGTGCTGTTGTGGGTCAGGAGGATCCTTTAAAAGGACATGTTCCATTTGCACTGTGTGTACTGAGACAAGGTGAGAACTCAGCGATAACTGATGTCACTAACACTTGCAAAAGTCTCAGAAAAGATAAAGGATTTTGCCTTCTTCACTAGGTATAAAGACACAAGAGAGTAAAATTTTGAAAGAGATTGTTGAGCGAGTTCGGACCAACATTGGTCCAGTAGCAGCGTTCCAGAAGGGGATGTTTGTGACAAAGTTACCAAAAACACGCTCCGGCAAGATTCCGCGTTCTGCTCTTTCTGCACTCATCAGTGGAAAGCCATACAAGGTAAGTTAGAGATGTTTGCTTCAATGAATTATGCACAAAGGCACATCCAAAGGCACAACATGGTGGTTTTGATTCTCTTGACTGTTCTGTCCAGGACTTCAGGTAGTACTTTATGTTTTGTTACTATTGCAGATTATCCAAAAGATTTTCATGTTTCAGAGCTTTCCAGATACTTTTATCTTGATTGCTTTTGAAGTATAAATTTAGAAGAATCTCTGAATGAAGTTCTTATCTACTATCACACACTACTGTATTCTTCCTTTTCAGATAACACCAACCATTGAAGATGCTAGTGTGTTTAAACACATTGAAGAATTGCTAAAGAAAAATTAAATGGGATAATACATAATAACAAGCATTTCAGTTATTCAAGTATACAAAGAAGCTTTTTTTGTTAAGAATGCCACATTTTAAAAGGAAGTAATGGTTTGGGACTAAATGTTTTTACTACAGAAACATTACTGTGTTCTTCACCATATTGCCCAAGGCACTGACACATTGTAAAGTCTCTGCATGCTGTCAATATATGCTGGTTATTAAGATGGCTAAGAATTGCTAAAAGAATTCATACCTTGCTATAGTCTTAAAGGGAAGTAGTCATTGGATTATCCATCTTATATGGTGTCATGTAACCTTACATTTCAATCTGTGATTTTATAATGTGACCAGGAACTTTTGTTTGGCTAAAGCAGCTTACAAAAGGTAAAGCATGAACAGAGGACAGCAATAAAGGAATTGGATTGTGAAAATTGTTGCAGACATAAATTGTTCTTACTTGTAAATTATAAGCTCTTGTCCTTTTGATTTTTCTAAAATTAAGAATTTTAAGATTAGTTCTCTTGATTCCATATTCTTTATTTCCCTAAGGCTTTCTCCTATAAGTTAGATTTCTATAAGTATTTTTACTCAATAACTTTCTGAAGAGTCTTTTTTGTAAAATTATAAATAATTTCTGGCTTTTAAATCTGTGAAAATCTTGATTTGTCCACAGTAATATTCAGAAATCTTCATGTATATTAAATAAATGCAGGCATTTACCCTTTGAATTTTCTGGTATTTTTTTGTGGTTTGTATCCCATATGATAAGGACAACCAGAATGTGCTTTTGCTGCCATAATTAAACATTTTAGGCTGAAATACATATAACAAAGAAATTTAGCAATTATGGATACTAAGTTCTGGACTTTATAGGCCATTTCAGACTCATTACAGGGTTCTCAACAAGCCAGGGGATGAAGGATACTGTTTTTACATACATTACTTCTCAAACTGCAGGTATTTAATTGAACAATAAATGTAAAAGTCCTTTTACAAACAGAAGCTCCTAGAAAACTATAAAAGCAGAGATGTTGCACAAACTCAGCTGTGCTTACCAGAGAAAGAAACAGTAAGTAACAGACAAATTCAGGTGATGTTGTTGTATAAGAGAGGTCCTCAAAAGGGTCCAGAAATACTGTTATGTAGTGGTGGATAGAGGTAAGGATGATATCCCTGTAAAGTGCTGAAATAAACCAAAAGAATGATGTAGGAGCTAAAAGGCAATAGGTTCCACTTAACATGAGCCATACCCTGGTGGTGCCTTGTGCCTGTGACACTTCAGTGAAGTTGGTGAGCTCCACCAGTTACATAAGAACTGAATCAAATGCCCATGTGTTTTGTCACTAAGGACTGCAGACAGCTGGGCCAGTCATGTTGAACCAGGTCATACAGTCATGCTAAAACATGACAGTTTGAGTCTCTGCTGTCCTTGTTTCTTGTCAAATCATTACATAAGACACACCCTCTCCCTCTCAGCTTTTTGCTTCAGTTGAAAATCACAACCTGAACAGGGAATAAAACATGCAAAGACTGAGTAAAGGCTAATGATGCTTTGTTATAGATATGCTAAATATACAGGTTGGAGATTTAAAAGTGGGAATAATTTTGCTCTTCAGAGATGTCCTTATAACTTCCTTGAAGTACTTCTTATAGAAGTGGCAGTTAGTTTAAGATACTATTTTCTTCTGGATGATTTATTCAAGTACAAAGACTTTAACAGGGGGCCTGTGCCACATAATGGACTGACTTGTAGACACTTTTTCCTTTCCACAATGCTACAGCTTAGCAACCTGTGCTGAAAAGTTACTGAGCAAGAGGGAATTCTTGTGTTTTGTCAGTGGCATGGTTTTTGGTTTTTTGTTGTTGTGTTTTGGTGGTTTTTGTTTGTTTTTTTTGTGTGTTTGTTTGTTTAAATCTGAGAAACACTACAAGGGTCTTGCCAGAGAGGAACTTTGGCACATTCACAAGGTGTAAGGATGTTACTTTTACAATTGAAGGTGAAACATGGTTGTGTATGTTTGCTATCCTTACCTTGGCTGCAGCCATCATGTACTTAAAAAAGCAGGGGAGGGGAACTAATTAGTGAGAGCAAAAACTCTCTATAGGAGAGTCTGAAATGCATGTAGGAGAAGAGAATGAATTTCCTAGATCTTGCATAATTTTCCTAGTGATAGCTCATGCTCCTACACCAGTTTCTCCATTTGTCAGGAAAAGTAAACTGCTTTCTATTTTGGGTCTCTTCTTTTAAGGAGGTGAAAAAAAAAAAAACCCAAAACCTCCCAACAGCATTAGTAATAGATATTAGGCATGCACTTACCTTTCTGAAGGGCTATGGGCTTACATTTATACTAGCAAGAAACAATTATCTTTCCTCCGAACTTTATGAAGAGCTTCAATAGGTAACATTCTTAAGGTGTCTCCATGACAAAAATATTTGTAATAACTTCAGTTTTCTGAGGAAACCTGAGGGTTTTTTTACTGTTCTCTTTTTAACAAAAACATCTTGTGGTTTTTTTATTTTTTTTTATTTCTATTTTAGTAGGAGTCATTTCAGATCAAGATTTATATTTTAAAAGAGGACAGAGCATTCAGGTGTGCTCGCTATACTGCCACGCTGGTAATGCAGAGAATTCCAGAATGCCAAATGTCTCATGCATCAACATTCAGAAAACCCAGACAAAGAAAGGGACCTTATTGCAGCAGTACAGTGTGGGGAAATTATTGTTTCATGGCCATTACTTTTGCTTTCTAGGGGAGCCTATTGCTGAGGAACTGCAATTGCAGGATGCTTTGTCCTAGCCAAACTCAAAAAAGGGAGAAGGAATAGTTACCCTTGTACATGGCTCTGCTGCTGCCCAGCGACCTAGGTATACCATCAAGGAGAACAAGCCCAGTTAACAAGTGGTAGAACAGCAGTAAGTTTCTTAATTTTGTTTTTAGAGAGAAGCAGCAAGTGGGTAGATTTGAATGGTCAGTGAGCTACTGAATTTTAGCTGGAAGCGGCAGATGTAGTAGTTATTCTCAGCGTACTGAAAGGGTTGGAGCCAAGTAGGCAACATTTAGCATAACCACAATTTCTAGCTGTGGAGGGTAGAGTTTCAACTTGTGTGAGGGAGACAGGGATGAATTAGGAGACTTGATATGTTATCCTTAAATCAAAAGTGAAGTCACAATAATACTGTTTTAAATTCTTCTGGTCTGTTTTGTTCCACTGTGAAATACATAAATTGTGGATGCTGTACTCCTGGGCCAGGATAACTTCCACACTGGTCATAATATCTGACTCATTCTTTTCCTCACCACACTTCATTCCCCTTTGCCCCCTAAGTTTTATTGTGGGTTGCAAAAGGAATTCTGTAAAACAAGAGGAGGTGTTTATGAGGGAATGTGTACTCACAGGATACTGCTGCCACTGTCAGTGGCAGTGACAGTGTTTGCATTGCTTTACTTTGTGACATTCTGCACTAAAACTGCTTTGCTTTGTGACATTCTGCACTTATTCCAAAAGGAGGCTGGAGGAGAAGTATGTTGGTCAAGTCCAAGAAACTGTGAGTACAAGAGGCCTGACTTTCTACAGTTGAGAGCTATAACCGTGCCAGCGTTTTGCACCCATCAGCAGGATCTGTGCTCCCTCTCGTGGCAGATTCTCACCAGTAACTCCATCGTAACTCATCCCTGTTAGTGCCAAAATATGCTCATGCTTAGCTGTGACAAGCATCTAGTTTCCAAACTTAATGCTACTAGATACCAAACTTAATAGATTTATGAACACAAATAGCACTGAATTCTTTTTTTTATTGACATCGGGGGAGAAAAATCTTTCACCATCTGATTGACCGAAGTTTGCCAAATAAAAATAGACAAAACAAATGCTTATGTACGTGCAAACATTGCAGATCAAACTGCTAAAAGAAATAACTAAAAGACAGGTCTTGAGCTAAGATCAGGCAGCAGAAAAATAGCAAATAGGTAAATGACTATTAAGTAGGTCTTACTTTGAAACTTCCCATTTAAACAAGGAATAAACAACAATAACACCACCAAATAAAGCCACAGCAGGTAATAGTTGCTCTTCTAAACTTTTATACACTATATATTAATCACTCTGTCTTTCAGTTATTTCCTCTGATAAAACTGACTTCTGTGAAGTCTCAGCAAGGCCATCTTGGCTAAAAGCATAACGTTAGACAGGAGCCTGTCTAATGCCCTGTTAGAATGAAGAAATGGTGGGGGTTGGCTTCTCTTTTCTTTCTTTTTCTTTGCTGAATATATCTGGAAACAAGAATCTGATTCTATGCAAATATTAGATTTACTTTTCCAATGCTGGCTGGTGTTTGAAGATCCTGGAACGAAAAGGTGACTCTTGGTAAAGCAAGATTCCTCTTGGTCCACAGGTAACATAGAAGAAAGTTTTTGGTTTTTTGTACAAATCATGTTTTATTAAATTGCATTTTATTTTTTATAAACAGTTCTTCTGGGTTTGTTTGTTTTTAAGAGATGAGCCATCATGGTGCTTCACTGTAGGTATCTAACATTTCCATTTTGTCTTTAGAGGTCCTTTTTGGCTTCAGTTCCAGGTTATGTCATTCTGTTTTATATCATCAGAGGCAGGTGTTCAGCTTTAAATATTGACAGATTTTTCTCAGTAGGAACATGTTGAAGCTTCTAACTCTGCTAAACATATTCATTTGACTGTTACAATCCAAAAACTGTAAAAATGGTGGAATGGAAAGATACAAACAGTATTATTGAC
This sequence comes from Rhadina sibilatrix, assembly GCA_013400275.1. NCBI lineage: Eukaryota > Metazoa > Chordata > Aves > Passeriformes > Phylloscopidae > Rhadina > Rhadina sibilatrix. Next base: position 83,589 of record VWYO01010737.1, read on the forward strand.
ACTGTATTGTCAAATGTTTGCACTGAGACCCCATGTACCATAGATTTTATTTTTAAAAAAATCATATTTATATCCATTTACATAAGACTTACACATTTTAAAAGAAATACATACACATTAAATACGTAAATGTCTAGTATTTTACAATAAAACAGATGTAACAATGTAAAGATGAGTGGCTTCATTTGATAAAAGCTTTGGATGTGCACTACTGTCAAATTTTTGATGACAGAGATGCTGAGAGAAAAGGGGGAGATCTTTTTTTTTTTTTTTTTCCTGGGTTTGTATTTTTTTAAAGTAATTTAAGTATTTTTTATTCTTGTTTTAAACTAACCAATACATGAAAAGAACATCATTATCTGTTTGTATGATAAACCTTATGTGTTCTCTTCCCTATTAACCTGTTCTTGCAGAGAGTTTTAATGCTCTTTTCCTAAGTAGTGGTAGTGCACTTCAGGTAAAGTAGAAGAAAGAGATGACATCTAAGAGAAAAGAATAAACATTAATTAGCAAGATTCTACTATTCAAATTCAGTCTAAAGTGCAATGACAACAGAAAATACAGCACTAAGTAAGTAGTTTAGTAACTAAGTCACTAAAACATGGGTTTTGAGTATTTGTGGGAGGCATGCATTTGTTTAATTTTAGATCTGCAACATAAACTTACTAATAATTCATTTTAATATTTTACTCATTGTCCTCAGTCAACACAGACTGCTGTTTATGTTCATTTTACAGTTGTTTTCCTGCTGTGTGGGTTCAGCACGGGGGTTAGTTTCCTGGAGACCTTTGTCTGTTTGGCACAAGGCTTAACACACATTTTTCAGTGTACAGACCTTGCTGATGTACTTCGTGGTTCTTCTTCCTAGTTCAATGCAGCTTGACAGCATTTACCTTTTTCACCCTGATGGTTTCTTTGCTATGGACCAGCTGTTTCCAGATTATCATTCACATCTTTTTGGAATTTTGCTTCTCCATTTGTCTTTACAAATCCTCTTTGAAACTCTTCATTGGTGAAGTACATAACTGATTTTGCCAAATCTCCTTTAGTATTTCATTAGATAGAAGTTAAAGTAATATGTTCTATTGCATCAGCTTGTGGCAAGAAGTCTGTCCTGAATGACCCTTCTGACTTGGCAATGACAAATGTTTTAGAAGTTAAAAGTGTTGGGAAAGCTTGGATAATGGCAGTGCCAAATCTACTAGCTGTGTAAAGGCATTGCAGCTGCTCACCTGCTCACATTTAGCCACCACAGCAGAAAGCTTGCTGGGTCCCATGTGCTCTGTAGTAAATTTCTTTGCCACATTAAATGGCCAGCACCAGCAGCCTTAATTGTTCTTAAATTTCTGATCCTGAGTGCACTAAAACAGGCCTGTGCAGAATATGCTTATATAGATGTTTGAGAATGTCTGCTCATGGTTTCTGGCAGTTCATTGTGGTTTCAACAAATCGTCAGAAAACCCCACCTGAAATGCAATTTGAAAGCATATGAATGGGACACAACTGCTGTGAAGAAGCACTATAAAGACACTGGAAGGTTGTACCAAACGGATGTTGTTGATATTAACTGTTTTTAAATACAAACCTTTCACAATGTCTGTAAGAGAATGTCTCTTAACTTTCATAAGAGTAGCAGAATGCAAGAGTCTGCTGTCTGCTGTGATCACAGGCCATCTGCATTTGCTCCATGTGCAATCTGTTTGCCACTTTCTTTTCGGCCTGCTCTTTTTACTATATAAAAAAGCCCTCCCTGATCTTGCTATTGTGTGGCAGCTTATCCAGCTATCCCTTCCCTCTTCTGCTTGGTTCCTGGTTCTGTGCATGCAGATACTTCACCAGAGTATCACAGCTGCTGATCAAGTCTAGGCAAGGTGTTACAAAAGCTTGGGTCTCAGTCTAAGCTGGATCTGAAATATTTCAGGAGGCATGCTGTAATGAATAATCTTCCCTTTTGTCCAAGTATCAATCAGCTCCTTCCATGAAGAATCTGTTACTCAGGAGCTGTGCTGACAAAAATTCTGAAAACTCCTCTGTTGCCCTTCAATCTGATATCCCCCTCCATGGGCTATTTCTGTTTATGCAGTCATTCGTGAGTTGCAGGAAATTTGTTTAAATTTTCAATTTTGATATAATAGTGAAGGAAATATTTTCCTTGCATGGGTTTGGTTTTTTAGGGGGAGGGGTAGGGGTGGGGTGTTGTTCTGATTTTCAACATGATATAGTGGAATTCAAAATAACTTCAACTTTTGGTTTCTAACCTGCATGGCATTTTGAAATTGCCCTTACAGAAGGTGCATATACTGAAGTTGTAGCTCACACCATCTTGTTCCTTCTCTAAAAGGAGTATATGGTAAGCGAGAAGAGAAATAGTAGTATATTACTGTCAGTTAACCTCATATATTAGCCTTTACAATGTAGATGCAAATTTGATATCCTTATAGACCACTCAAGCATTTAAGATTTGGATGTAATTGGCAGAACAATAGACAAGCAGCAAGTACTGATGTGATACATACCACTGATACACTTGAAACACTACTACTACTCCAATAGAAATTGAAGTTAACTTGTATAGCTTGTATAACTTCATATGCATGTCTTT
>VWYO01010737.1:91617-106293 GCA_013400275.1 Rhadina sibilatrix
AAAAGTTACTTATACTGATCTTTATAGTTATAAGTGGGAGACATAGTACTGAGTTTTCTTTACTAAGTGATGAGGCTTCCTGAACCTGTACAAGTCCAGCTGCTGTGGTTGTTCTGGGAGCAGGATTTCTCCATTAGCTGGCTGAGAGCATCTTGCTTTTTGGAGTTAGGATCAGCTGAAACATGGTGGCAGGCAGAGACCAAAGCCCACCTGGGATTAATGAATTCCCACCATGAATGACTGCCCAAGGCATGACAAGGTGAAGGAAGCCATGAATCATTACCTTTGTCCTGGCAGGAACCAGCGCTGAAGCCACACCAGAATTTGAGACCAATACCCAATTCCCCTATGTCAATCTCCAGCTAGACCCCCTTGGGCTGACTGGCACTGATGCCTGCACATCCAAGGCAAAGTCTTTGCATTAGTTCATGCCATCATCTATCTGCCTTGAGCAAATGCACGCTGTCACTGTAGCCCTTCAACTTTTTTTTTTTTTTTTTAGCTCTTCTAATCAGCATTGTGCTTGACAAGTGCTAACTGCTATAGTCACTAGAGCTGGAAAAGCTCAAAGGAATCAAAGGATTCATTTCTGATAGTTGGAAGAAAGCCAGCTACCCTAATTGTTATATATAAAAAGAACTATGCAGTGAGCCTGCAACTACTCTAGAGCTTCTTTGCACAGAAAAAAATCTTCAGCATCAGCTGTGAAGTCTTCTAATAAGGCCAGTGTTGTTGGGAACTATTCTTATGTACCAATCAACTGCCTCAGTGGTCATCCCTCCAAGCAGCATTTTCTATGATACATTCTGACGTAAGAAATCAAAGGCAAAGGTTTTCAAAAGCTAGAGCATAGTGTTAGGGTCCTGGGTGCTCCTATTTTTTGGTGTTGCCCCCAGCACATCCCACTGAGCTGCACAATGTTTGGCCTTCTCTGCTTCTGAGCCTGAAAGAGATTCAGGTAAGATCCATACCCAAAATTCAATTCAGCAAAATGTATGTGTCAAACCAGCATTCAAATTCCAGCCCCAATTTAGCAAAGTACTTAACTGTGCCTAATTTAAGGAGATAGGATTTTTTCGGAAAAAAGATGAACTTATGTTAGTTTTGCGTAAAGCACATGCTTAAATGCTTTGCTAAAATGGCATGACAATGGGTTAACAGTGTCAAGCTTCAAAAGAAGAAACATTCCCAGTATTCATTCCCAGGAACTATCACCTTTTATTTCATGCTGACTCATTTCTCTTCGCTTTTCCAGTTCTTTTCTATCATAATTCAACCTCTTTAAACACATGATGCCATATTGCAAGCTTGTTCTGTTATTTAAAGAGAAACATTTACAGAGTTAATAAAGATATTTTGATGATGGGAACATATGTAGGATGTATTTCCTGCACTTCACATGACGTGTTTCATAGTGCCCATGTAGGAAAATATTGAGAACAGAGGGGAGAGCAAAACAGTAAAAAAACTCCACAGACTTCAGGAATGAAATGGAAAAAAACCAAAATGAGTATGTTTGAATAACTGTTTTAGCATAAGAAACCTAAAGCATTAAAAGTAGTACTCAGAAAAGGTCAGCCCTTGTGAGCTGTGAAATGTTTTGTCAAATCAGGCTTTTAAAAAGTGACAAATCAGATAGCATATTAAAAAGAAATCCACTTCTTGTCACATAAACCTCATTCTCCCTAAAGTTTAAATGCCTTTATTTCCATATTTCCAATTTAGCTTCCTAGCTATATCCCTAGGTAACCCAACAACTGTCAAATTGCTTGTACTGTTAACAGCTTTTATGTGCTACACACAATAGCTTTTCATTATTATGAGATTTCAGGGCTTTGAAGCTTAGTCTAATACACTTTCTGATACTTCACTCCACTTAAATTGTTACTGTTTGTGTGTTGTCAAGAGTCTATTGATATATTAATGGTTCCCTGCTCGTTATGAAATTTATCTGTACCAGCACCTTGGTTTTGAGAGACATAATTGCGATGTGCTTGCTATTACTAAAGGAATCTCTCTCAGATTTCTAACAGTCAGACCTCTTTTCTGTATGTTTTTCCACACCAAAATAACATAAAGTGTTTTTATTCTGTGCAGCACTGAGCACTAAAGCAGACACATAAGCATTTTTATCGATGTAGTCTTTATGCCAACATACCGATGAAAACTATCCACCATTTTTAGGTGCACACGCAGATCTTTCTTTGTCAGGTGGTCTAACATCCTCGCATCTACCAGGCATTCCATAAAATAGCTTCGGTACTGAGGTAAACCCAGACTGGGCAGCCATTCGTTACCTATCCATTCATGGTTCATATCACCATAAGCCAGGGTCTGCAGAGAGAAGAAAATGGAGAGGGGGAATAAATTCTTGAGCCTGTTCAAGACTGAACCACAGACTGAAAACAAAATATGTCTAAAAGAAAAAAAATATGTTTTAAAAAAATTATCTAAAAAAATCAGCAACTCTTGTTTTGCTTTGTTTTAACATTGGAAGAGAGAGGCACTGTTGGATATTTGTTATGGATATCAGTTTTGCCTGTTGTATCTTGTTTTCTTATGTAAGTTTTAAGGAATCTTTTTTCAATTTTGAGTTTTAAATGCAAGCAAACTTGTTACACAATGAAAACATGTGTTTCATAATCTTACTTGCTTTCAATTGCCCTTCTAGAATATTTATGCCAGGCAAACCCTGAACTGTGAACTGGTAATGCAAACATGGCTCCAGGAAATCCACAGAGGCTTACTACTGTCTGTGGGGAGAAGCATTCCATAAATAGGATCTAAAGATGCTTCATGGCTACACACCTGAAGTCCTTTAGAAACTAAAAGTTAATTTCAGTTGTTTGGCACTCAAGCTTACATTTAAATGAGATATTTTCAGCTTAAACAGTGAACAGTTTAAACCTAAATCTATCATATGTAGAAATCAAGAAATTAATCAAAAAGGACTAAACTACTAGTTTCTAAGTTCCTCCTAGAAACTAGTATTCATCTTCATTGTTCAGCTAAAATTTCACTAGGGTAAGGAATGCACTATATGAAAAAGCCATGCATATTAAGCTATTTTTATATGAGTTGCCCTATTAAGATGGAAAATAGATTTTTACATCTCACTGTGTGTTACAAAACAGAACAGAGAACTAACAAACAAATTGCATGATTTACACTTCTTCAACAGGATCATGCTCAGGATCATTTTCAAGGCTAAAATCTCTTTGGTTTTGTTTTTAATTTCATAAACAAATGACATTACTGTCATTTTTAACACAGTTAAAGCCGGATGGATATATTATCTATGAAGGAAAATATATTCCCCTTATGTCTCATTCTTGTGAGATTTTGAAGAGAAAAGGAATATCATCAGTAAAGATAGCAAGATTGTGTAAGTGTGCCTATATTAGAGAGAAAAAAAAATTAAAATGTAGCTATTTGACAGTTCTTACTAAATTATACAATACTATTTGTAGATGGATACTTGGGTGTGACTTATACAATTGTTCTAAAAAACCCAATCATTTGGTGTAATTTTAGATAAGTTAGCTCTCAAATTCATGGCATATTTAATTGTCCTATTCTGAAAAATGAGAAAATACTTACTCTCTAAAACTGTTAGCACAGTTTTAGATTTGAGATAGAATACATCCCTGGAATGTAGTAATTTCTTTTGCGAAAAATATTCACAACATATGTACCTCTTTCTGCTTTACCTAACCAAACTATCCAGTGAATATATTCTTTGAGAAGAACTATAAAATATATAAATCATAATTTGATCATTGAGATACTGTCACAATATTATATTCCACTATTGATGCACATTTCTAGTTTGTTATTAACTTTCAGTTTAAAAAACTCATGTGAAAGATCATACCTGAGCCCAACTGCCTTCTTCAGACTCTTTCTGTATTATCAGCAGGAAACAATTAGTAAAGCCGGTAAAAAGACAATACAAATTAGTTATAAAAAGATGTGATTTTCATATGCACATTAATGAAAATATACATATAAAGTCACAAATAAAATAACTCTGGCCAGTGGTAATGTCCTGTGCTAAACTGCTTGAAAAATTATAAGACCAAAACCATAAAATGTACCTGAGTTTTCAAGACAGAAAAACATTATTAAACATGGTGAAATTTTACAGCATTATTTAAACAGTCTTCACAGTTTCACAATTAAAACACAAACATTTACTTAAAAATTTGGGCATTAGTGATGTAGTTTTTTATTTCTAGTTTGATAGTGATGTAGTTTTTTATTTCTAGTTTGATTTTGAAACATGCACAATAAAAAGCTGTCTTCTTGAGAATGTATTGTAAAGGAGATTTTTACATAACATTTTTTTAATGGAAAAATTATATTTTCTGGCTGGCCAGTTAAACAGGATCAACTCTACTTTGTGTCAGTTCAGTACTGTTATATTTGCATTCATCTTTACCAACAATAATAAATTAGAAATTAGTTCAGTTTAAAAAAAATAGTGATAAGAATTGTCTTCTTCTACTACTGACGAGAAAACTTTGAATACTGTAAGAAGCATAAACTTTGAAGAAATAATTCCTTATTGCATCAAAAGTTAGCTCCAGTACATCTCCCACCATTTATGGATTGGGCTGACTATAAAGTTTGCTAAACTGAAGATCATGTTTTTCAGAGATCTCACTGGAACATTGTATCATGTTTTATTTTTATAAGCACCTTTATGGAGTTGGTATGATAGAATGTTAACAACCAAAACCAAAAATAACATATATTACAAATTTAAAAAAAAATAAATCTTACTTTACTGTTAAGGGAGAGGTTTGACAAAAATCAATAAATAAATGACACTCTCCATGCACCTGAAATCAAAGATCACAAATACCCAAGTATGGACAAGAAAGACTCAGCATTAATGAAAACATGAAGTTGTGTAAGGCACCATTCTCAGGCCTTTTCCTATTTCTTTCTATGTCAGCAAATACAAAATACCATTTAGAAGAAGAGGGAGTCGATTACAGGGGAAATGTTGCACCTGTAACCGTGACAATTTAATTTCATTAACTGAGGTTTCACAGTGGCACTGAACTATTATATACTCTAAAAGTCCAATACTGGTTTTAGGGTCACACAATTTTTGTGTTGGCAATACCATTTATAAATTTTTCTGCTGAAAGATTATGTAACTGTTCTTTCAATTCAGTTTCATTACTCCCCGCAACTTTCCAATGGCATGCTTTGGGAAGCATTCTACAGAAGATACGGTATCTGTGTTAAAGCAGGAACAGGCCTATTCTCTTGGGGGCACTGAAAAGTGGAAGTGGAATGACTAACCGTTTTAGCTGGAGCAGCAAGGTTTTCCATTTCTTCGTGGGTCACCCAAACGTTGCCTGAGGGCTGCAGACACGGCCCGCAGGAAGGCAGGTGGGATCCACATTAGGTAAGCAGTGGTAAAGAAGAAAGGCAGCACCACTGTAAGTTAACAGCGCATCACCATCAGCACAACCACGTCCTTGCCTCTACCGAGCTGCAACTAGAGACAACTTTAGACAACCTGGTTTGTATCTTTCGTTAGTGGCTTCTGGACAGATGTGATGACTATTACAACTAGAACTGATGGATAAAATCCGGCAGAGCACTGCCACAAAGGAAAGAATAATAATTAAAGCTGCACTTCATAAACAACTGGCAAATGCAACCTTTAGCTCACAGCTCTGTGCAGAGGTAAGCTTCAGCTCCCAGAGATTTTCTAGCCTAAATATTCTGCACAAATCACATGCTCATATTGTAATCTAAATAATGAATACTTCTACCATGTTTCTGTTAATCAAAAATGTCAAGAAAATTCACTTCTAAAACTATTCATCCTCATCCTACTGTTTTTCATCAAATGATTACTAGGACAATGAGGAGAGGAGGCAGGGAGGGAGCATGGATGTGTGCTATGTTTTCTGGAGCCATGAAATAAATTAACTCCTTTCCTGAGAAAGAGAGGAAGCAGAAAGACTGGGGACTCAGAAATGCACATTCCAGGGCAGGGCAGCTTTGTGTGCAGACAGTTTCTCTGTTACAGGCAGAATTAAAAAAAAAAAAAAAAAAAAAAAAAAAAAAAAAAAAAAAAAAAAAAAAAAAAAAAAAAAGGCAGAAGTATTTCAAATGTTTTTAGCTTGAATATAATATTCTCCCACTTCATAAGTATAAATGCTTTTATGCTTTGAAATATCTTTGTATGCTTTTAAAATGAAAATTAATTTTGTGTAGTAATTCAAACATCATATTGACTCTTTTTGCTTTACTTTGGTAAAATCCATTACAGTTCATAATATTACCATGGTAATGACAAACAAAACTGTTTCAGGGAAGAAAGTATCAGACAGCAAACTACAATATTTAAAGAACGTGAGCAACATGAAGATAAAAGGGCAATAAATAGCAAGATTGGTGCTGTTGCCCAGTTGCTTATGTAGCTCAGTGGATCTGGTGCCTCACAAAAGTGTCTAATTTCCACCAGAAGATTCTCCATAAATTTAATGAAGACAACATATTATAAAATATAAACATTATCATTATTATTATTGCCTTGCTAGTAGAAATCTGAGCTACACTGCTTGAGTAGTAGTCTTTGTAGTCTTCACTTCTATGTCTTGTTTGCCATCTCACCGAGCCTCTTTTTTGTTAGTCTCCCTTGCTTCTTTCATTGCCATTACCATCAGCATATCTCAGCATTAAAAACTTTCCTTTTTTATCTTGTTTCTTTTTGTCCTCATCAGTTTGGCCTATTTTTCCTGCTTTTTATATATGGCACATTTATTCTTATCTCCCCTGATCTATTTCCTTGCCCCTTTTCTTCCAGACATGTATTCTGTGTATCTTTACTTGCTTCCCTCCTTTCTGCCACCACTTTCTCTTCCTTCCTCACTGAATGCACAAGCTCCACTTCTGCTTTCCAGATGTTCCCCTCAAACCTCCAATCACTGCTTCTCTCAAAAGCACAAGGAACCTAAAGCCAGCTGACTTATATTAGATAACATTTGAAAGGGTGCAAAAAGGGGAATGGGAAAAAGACTGAAAGGAGCAGTGTTCCTACATAACCTCTCCCAATACCTGCCTCCCCTCCACCCCCAAAAAAAGAAAGAAGGAAAGAGAACAAACAAACAAAAAAGAAATGCAATCTGATAGGCTGCTACAGATGATTTGAAGAAAGACAAAGGCAAAAAATTAGGCAAAATTACAAATAGGATGCTCCATACTGATTTAGGTGACATCAAGGATAATCAAAATAATGACCTAAAAAAATAAGAATATCTGATAAAAACATCAGCAATCAACAATCAAGCAAGTGATGAACAGGGAGTTCTGAGTCTTTATTAGACAGTTCTCACTGATTGTGAAGTGTGTGTTATAGAGCCACTCTGGTTATTACAAAACTTTTTCTGCAGACTCCTGTAGGGTGAAGTGGGGAAGAAAAAGTTAGCTGAACAGGACTCACTGTTCTGGATGTTGGAGGTGCTGATGGACTTGTCAGAGATACCATCTCCTGGATTGCTAAGCGGAGTTTGAGGCGATGAAGAGGATTGCTGATTCCAATTTCTCTTTGAATCTCAGTATCGGACAAAGCAGACATGATAGCTCCACTCTTCACGTTGGCACGGCAGGCAGCGACATACCAGGCTGGCATCCCTAGCCAGAGCTGTCAAGAGAAAGGACATTTCATCCAAAGCACTGCTTCATTTCTCAAATGAAATTACAGTCATAGAATATTCTGAGTTAGAAGGGACCCACAGGCATAATCAAGTTCAACTCTTGGTTCTACAGAGCCCCAAGGATCATATCATGTGCCAAGAACGTTGTCCAAAAGCATCTTAAACTCTGTCAGACTTGGTGTCATGACCACTAATAATCAATTAATTAATGACCAATATTAAATAATTAACTTTCAGGACACCAATCAGTCTGAATAAGCATGGTAACACACATGAGTATGACCATGATAGTCTTTAATAAAACAAAATTGTTTCAGAACTTTTGAAATTGCCATGATTTCATGTGAATTTTTTTTTTTTTTTGCTTTTACTGTAATCAGAACTTTAAAGCAAGGCATGAATTATTTTTAGAGCTGCCTCCATCCCCTGGGCTACTCCTTTCCCAGGTTTTTAATGACCAAGTACCAGCCCAAGTCAGTGTTACTGCCTATCTGATAAGCTTATGTACAGAAAATCATCTAGGAGAAATTAAGTATTTTTTTTCACTTCTGTGTTAAAATGGTTTTCTTTTTTAACACGACATACTCAATCTTACATTTCTTAGCTTTTATTTTCTGACAAAAGCCCAGTTCAAATAATCAACCTATCAGGGACAGACTTTACCGTAAATTTGGGAACAGGCTGTTATGGTGTCACATCCCAGTGACACCATTCTGGTTAGAAGGTGCAGCAAAATGTGAGCACAGCTCCATCACTGATGGATTTAGAATAGTGTATGTACTTATATGCTTTTCCTCTCCTTGTGTTAGTCTTACTAGCCCAGGCCAGCAACAGCCCCTTCCTTCAACACTTATTCTTTCCTTGTAAGCGGACTGTGAATTATTCTTGTTTTTCTCAGCTTTCTCATTTTATGTTGCCTCATTAATATGACTGTCTGTGTCTACACCTCTTTTTGTCCCAAAGGAGGTAATTTCATATCACATACATGTGAGGTTTTTAACCATGGTATGAAGTACATTATGCTTAGCAAAGCCTGTGAGAGGAACATAAGCAGTGAATGGCATAATCGCTGTGATTTTAGGGATAACATAATGGAAAACAAAGACCTAGGTAGGCGCATCTCAAATAGGCCATCAGAATTAGCTGATTCCATCGGTTGTCTTTTTCTTTTTCCTCTTAATAAATGTTTACTAAAAGAGGATACAAGGTAAAGAAATTGAGGAAATTCACCAAAAATCTGGAAAGCAGTGACAAATTGAAAGGATTTTAATTTCATTTGACACAGTAGGAGGAAGAAGTGTGTGGTTATTAAGAGGTTTATACTTTATCTGGGAAATATTTCCATAAAAGACAGATGTCACTTTTATGTTACAGAGAAAACAGACTTGACTTGCAAAAGGCTCAGTCAGGCTTTGAGTCCTGAAGTATCACAGATGTTGGGAAATGACTGCATTGTGTTTGAATAATCCCTCCCACTTGATGGGATTAGACATTACCCCCCATCCAATGCTAGTCTGAACCTTAAAAACATTATCTGATTCCAAAAAACTGTCACAAAATACAAAGTTTCATAAAAGAAAAAAAAAAAAATCAAAAATTATGTCGATAACATCCAGCTGCACTTAAATGGCCGTGAGAAAACATGCATAGCTTTAAAATGTATTTCATCACCTCATTTATTTTGACATTAATTTTTTTCACACATGCACTTGAAAAGCAGAAAAGCATAAACACTGGAAGTCATTCACCCTGCAGAAACAGATCAAATTATTTGCTGCTCATTGGGTAAATTATTTCTTTAATGAAATAAGTAAATTCTTCAAAATAGCTGTCTAGCAGAAAATTATGTTAGATTAACAGTCTCTAAAAAAAGAACACAGAAATCATTCTAGACAGAGAACTCAGATATCAAGATCTATATACTTTTCCAAAATTACTTAAAAAACATAAAATTCTTAAAATATTTCTCAGCTATATCTGTGCTACATACAAACAACAAGAATAAATGCTAAGGCTGAAAATCCCTGCAAAGTTTGAAAATGTCACAATATACTCCTTAAATTTGAGTACTTTTCTCCTTTAATATTTATATGTATAAATATATACTATATAAATACGAATATAAGTATATGTAATATTTATTCTTTAGTTGAAGTGGCACATATTTTTCTTTAGGAGAGTATGAAACGCACACAATGTCCATCTGCTGACTGAATGCATGGATGCTCACTGAATAAACATAGCACTCCTATCCTCATATCTTTTTATAATCAGCATTCAATCTGCACTGACTACTTCCTTCCTCCTTCCTGAGGCATAAACTTCCTTTTGAGATCTTCTGTGCTACTGTCATCATACTCCCCAAGAACTTTATGGATCCTGATTCCTCTTTACAGCCTCTCTCTTAGACATTGTTCCCAATGTCTAAGAGAGGGGCTGTAAAGCATATGCTATCTTTCAGAGAACAATCAAGGGAAAAAAAAAATAGGGCTTAACTTGTCAAAAACTGCTTGAAACTGCAGATCACCTTGAAAGATGAGGGTATTGGTGTTCAGAAATTACAGACTTGTGTATGTACATGTCCCCAGCAAATCAGCCTTTACTGTAATACTACGTATTTCCAACTGATACAAATCTGGTTACAGAACTCTTAAAGTCATATGAAAAAAGTAAAGTAGTGGCCCAGTTAAGGATTGTTCCATCTTAATAGAGATTTTTTGGGGAAAGAGGATATAATCCCATTTTCCAAGGTCATATACAAATGCTTGTACTGACTTTCTGCAGTTTTCATTTTGTCTTTTTCATTAGGTACCTTCAGCAATTCCAATGTGAAGCAGAAATTCTGTGGACATTATCTGCTTTCATTTCTCATCTTTCATTTATTCAGTTGTATATTTCTGTCAAAGGTTTGGAAAGGGATCTCTTTTTTCTATTCAAGTAAAAACTTTACAAGGTCTAACTGATGTGGTGGGTGAGAGCTACAGCAGGCAGGAGAAAAGCTGTGAATATGGAGACATGCTTGGTATAGTAAGGAATAGATATTTGTTCTTTGGGCCTACAAAGAGTTTGTATCTGCAGTGAAGTGTTACAGCTGTGCCATGTAAAAGTGACTGAATTTGTATAAGAACATTCTTACTTTCTGCTTTCTTCTCCCCTCAGCATCTGTGTAAGTTTCTTTTGAGTAGTTCCTTCACCTAAAACATGTTGATTACTTTGTCAAAATTGACAACAGCTCTGCTGAATGTTTTTTTTTCTTGATTTCCTCAACCCATTTGTTTAGGTCCTCCAAATAAAGGACAGCTCTCTCTACATTGGATTTCAGATATGAAGGCACTGCCTGTCAAATCAGAGAGATTTCAATCTGTATCTCACATTGCAGGCGAAAAGGGTTAGAGGAAAATTTTTTTCCCATTATGTTTTTAAAATGCAGAAATATACAAATTCTTTACATTTATTTTAAATTAGCACATCATTCTACATGAAATGTTTGTGGAGTTCCTAGACATTGAGACTGAGTAATTCAAAGATTTAAAAACTCTGGGATTCAAGCGCATTTCTGGTCCTCATCCCACTGTGTAATTCTGTCTTACTTTTTTCAGCTCTAGTCTCTAATTTACACCATTCACTGTCAAAACCTACGTAGTGCTGACAGCACAGCACACAGGGGGAGAGGAAGAGGCTTTAAAAGTCTCTTTTAAGATTTGTAAGGACAAGCACACAGAAGCAGTCTACAAATGCAACTCACATTTTCATGTTATGGCCAACACTTACCTCCAGCCAGGCAACCACCGTTGGTCCATCCCATTGCGCAAAAGGCAAACCTTTTCTCCGAGCCTCTTCCAGAAGTTCATGTCTAAAAGTGGATCAAGAAATTGTAAAAATGTGGAGCTATGTGTTGCATAGATGCAACTCTGCCTTTTTGTGAAGGGTAATAACAGTGAAGCACAATGACAAGCATAGAAAAAGCACAGAACACACCAGTTAACACAGCTGTTTCTCCTGTTGAATGTACTCTCAATCTATTCCCAGTTCTTCATTTTTCCTGATACCCTTTTAAACATCTAACAGACAAAAGGCGAGGCTTCTCTCTCTTCTTTAGCCAAAGCAATAAAAAAATTGGTATACTCCATAATCAAGGGGTATCGAAACAGACATTGGTGAAGAGGAAATTGAGGGTCTCCTCCTGAGACTAACTGGTCTGGTAATGACTCAGTAAAGCCCAGAATTGGTAACTTCTAGACATGAGCTAAGCATGGATGCAATGCAGCTGGATCTGAGAGGTGTCCTGTATTGAACACTAAGCCAGCTGGACCAACTCTGCACAATGCTAGGCTCTGTGGAGTTCAGCCATTCTGTACCTTAAATATGTCATCTGTGGCTATTTAAGAGTTGATTGTATCTTTTTAATTATTGATTATAATATAGAAAAGAATTCTACATTGTTTACTGATATATATATTTTTGTAGTTACAGAATTGATGTGATTTCTCAATTTTATACATATACATAGACATATCTCTATTGAATTGTTTAAATACCAATCTAGCTCCTGTATTTGCAATTTTTTCTGGATTAAAACTGGTGTATATGTAACATATCATTCTCAAAGCTTAATTGATACTTTTAATATGGCTGTATTAAATATTTGGTATAGTTATGTATAAACCAGTCATCTAGACTACCAGGAAAATGCTCTATATTAAAAACATTCAGCTATTTCACCAGACATTTCCACTGTGGTGATGGCATAGAAAAAGCAGTCCTTCAAATGTCTTTTTTTTCTGGTATTTAATATGTTTTTAGCTGCCTCCTACTGAGCGAAACACAAAAGAATGCTCTCTGCAACAAGCTGTAGTGAAAAACAAATTAGACAAGGACTATGCTAATGTAGTATGAAAATTTGTTTACATTCCCCCAAAAAAGAAGAAAAACTTGGAATTATGGCTTCAGTTTTGTTCTGTCCTCCTTTATTACTACAGCCTTTGTGGTTCAGTTATCCCTTGACAATTCTTCACTGCCTTAGCAGCCTTTCAAATACATGTACTACAAAATCACAGCAGATAAAAGCAATGGAGTGATCTTACTTGTAAGGAATTGTCCTTTGGGGATTTTTGCATTGCCAAGGGGCCACACTTAGAGAATTTGGCTTTAGCAGAAAATGGAACTCAAATGAGAGATTTTGCATTCAGTTTTAAATCCCTGGCTCTGAATATTAATAGAGAGGAACCTGCTTTGCTTTCTGAGTTTATGCTGTAGCAATACATAACATACAAATACTTGGCAACGTTACTGAAGTTGATCTAGCTTCTCCTCCCACACAGCCTTTGTAGCAATCTGTCTTTTGTCACTCAAGATACCCTAAACCACTGTAGAACTATCCTTGATTTCTGTGGTGGCATAACCCTCAGTAAAACAAGAAGCTGCTCTCTGGGTACACGAACATCAGCCCTTCAGCAGCCCATGGGGATTCAGGAAAGCCTTATTCCCAGGGAGACAAGTAGTGAATGCCTATAAAAGGGTATTCACCTGCCTGCTTAGGAGAGCAGAATCAAGGCATGGCCAGACTTGGCCACATCCCAGCTACCTGTGTATGAGGTACTTGGGTTGCAGCCCTCCCTAAGGTTTAGTTCTGCAGGCGCTACAGAAGAGCTGTACCTCCCTCGGATGCTACAACAGGGTTGCAGGACTCCAGGACTCCTGCTGCTATTGGGTTTGAGAGCTGTCATGACCATCCTTAAGGGGACATAAGGTTTCAGGAATGCCCCTGCCTCACCTGGCCACTTTCAGTGTCCGATGGCAGAGCATGGACTACACAAAACCATGTACAATGTGCTTCTTCCCTACAAGCACCCCGAGCCTGAGTAGCAGCATCTTCTGCAGCTGGGAACCCCATGGAGACATCATCCCAAGAGGAACCCTGTCCCAGAGTTTCCTTTACCTAGGCTATTCTCTTCAATCATCCCAGCTGAAAGAGAGGGCTGCCTAACATGCTAAGTAGAAAAGGAGAAAATGGCTTTGAGGGTCACTGGCCTTCCTTGCTTGTGTTGGTCTTCTGCCCCAAGCAGGACAGCAGCAGCACCTGGACTACGAGGAGGTGGGGAGGAAGTCTTGGCCTCTTGGATTTGTTAAACCTCTGCATGGCTTCAGGAATGAAGATGCCTGAAGAGGAGGCATTGACAATTTAAGGGATCGCTTCCATGAAATACTCAGCTCCTTCATACTGGAATTACAAAGTACATATTTCTAGGGAGTCTTCTGTGACTTTGCAACATTTGTACCAGCTGGAGCCTTGGTGTGGAGGCTTAGAACTATTCCAGTGATTCTCAAACCAATACATTCTCCCAGAGTGGGAAAGCACTTTTGTTACTTCAGAGGCAGTCTGGCTCAGAGAGCTAAAGGAAAACAGAGCTGTGGTTATTGATTTAGGCTGAAGAAAATGGGGCCAGGCCAAAAATGAGATGCCATAAATGTGTGTATATATATATATGCACTATAGCCAAAGCCTTCGGTTTGATAATCATAATCCAAATGGTCTTTGCATGTAGAAGGAAATTGGTCTGAGCTGAAAATATTTTTAGCATAAAGTTAAAAATCCTGCACTTGGACATGCACATGAAATATAGCCATCATAAGGCTATATGATTTTGTGCATCACTCACTGATGCAGAAAAATAGTACAAGAACTTTTATAATATTTTGTTCCCTTAAGAGGAATTTAATGCTTCAAAACTTATAACTCCTTCCTCAGATGATTCTTATAAACAGCACTGCAATACAAAAGTTTATTGAAATTATAACAATTTTGGAACATTAGTCTTTGACTATTAAAACTAGGAGATCTGTAAACCTGGCACCTTCAGCTTATAAGTCATAAATTAACCCAGAATTTCTATTTTTTGACTAAAACATACATTCTTTAGTTGGCAGTCAGTGAAAACTCTAATGAATGGTGTGTTTTAGGGTTTTTTGGTGTTTTTTTTTTGTGGTTTTT
>VWYO01010737.1:106361-137624 GCA_013400275.1 Rhadina sibilatrix
TTTTGGTAATATGAACTAGCACTATAGAAAAAATCCACTCTTTCATTAAGTTAAAAGTATCATGTAGGGAAAAATATGCACTTTTTGACCAATTGTGGAAATCACCTGAAAAATGAATCCAGTGACCTTCTTGTTTAGGAATAAAAAACAATAACTTATAATGAACAGGATGTTGTCTACAGTTGTCCTTATGGGATAGTCACTGGCTTCCTGAAAACAGTAGAACCCCAAAGTGAAATATTGGTAACTGCAGTTCAATTTTCCTTGCAGAAACACACAGTTGATCACAGGAGGAAGAAGAGACAAATACCCTAGAGCTTATCACTCCCCCTTCTCTTCATTACAAATACAGGGTTTAGGGGATCATGAAAAGCAGGATACAGCCAGTCTAATCTAGAAGGATCTTTGCAGGGGAACCGAAGATTTTCCCCTCCTCAGACTTTGTCAGAAGAGCACTACATGCTACAATGTGTCCATGCTGAACTGGCAAGGAGGAAGAGAATTAAAATGCAATTATTTCTATGCTTGCTTAGGTTTCTGGCAGCACATGAAAACAAGCTGATAAGAAAAATTGACATTAATTAGGCATTACTAGAAATGCCATTATTTTGCAGACAAGGCTTTAAACCACTGAATTCTATCGGGATGAATTTCAAATTAAAGCTATATTTAAAAGATAACATTATTGCTGCTAAAGAACAAAATCCTCTTCCTGGAGATATTATGGGAGTAACTGGAATATGCTATTTAAAATATATCATTACTCTGAGCCTAGTTTTGTAAAGTCTGGAAATTTCATGAACATCAACTTCATGGATGTTTAACATCCATCCAAAATTTGAGAAATACTTTTATTTGTGTGTTTTAGGGAGTTCCTCGAAAAGTGGGCTGTTTTCACATTCTTATCAAAGGCAGTAAAGAAAAATCACATAATGTCAAGTTGTGTTGTGTATTGGAGCTGTGTGTTGGAGAAGCAGAGTTGCCCCCCTAGCACTGACTTCTGATGTTTAATCCTCCCCAAAATGACTTGCTAAAGACACTGTTAATGCTGGGCCATTTGCCTCAGCACCATTCATCCAGGAGCCAGGTACAGCTAACTGCCCAGATCAACCTAAAAACCTGAGAGCACAACTGTCACATAACACAGGCACTTATAAAGGCTTCAACAAACCCTTGGACAGGAGAAGTACACAGAAGCAATAGGAAGGCAGAAATAATGAAGGAAATCATGTTACTACTCTGCAAATCTACTTCATCTGTATTCTCTCTCGTACCAGGGAAATTCTAGCTATCAGCATCTGTCATAAATTCATTGCATAAAGCCCGATGAACTTTATTAAAAATATTAATAATCTTTAAATAGAATTTGTGTGGGAAGTTAGTGCTATCTTGACATAAAGTGTGTCATTCAGTGGCATTCAATTTTCTTAATGAAGACAAGGCTGCCCCCCATGAAGCAAACAAGCAGTGACAGCTGAGGATTTCTAACACACATACTGCAAACACTCTGTGCAATACACCACGTTCAGACATTGTCTTGATGAAACATAAACAATATTTCAACACAGATCTTCACATTTCTGCAAGTGATAGGATTTACTCTGATATCTAATAGGGTTTGCATGAAAAGACCTCAGGGATATTATACTGCACAAAATATGTAATGCCTCTTAATTAAAACATAATCAATCATAAATGTGACATAAATTGAATAGGATGCACAGTGAAGTTAAGAGCCAGACCATGTTTGTAAAACACAAGCAGAATTGATTTAAAAATTTGGCTAATGGGCAATTTAGACTGTGAAATGGCCTTTAGTCACAGACATTTTCTCAATCAGAAAACAGATTGAAGTTTTTACCTAGCAGGTCCTCTGATTATTAACTGACATTATGATGATTATTATTATCGCCAATATTAAAATGTTTAATTTACAACAAAGTACTGTACATGATAGGTTTCTAGAAGAGAACCAAACAGAAAAGATAGACCAGATATGCTGCATTTATCTGAGTAATCCTATGATTTCAAGGTATGATTAAACACATCTGCTGCTCGAAATCTAACACACATTCAAAGTCTGAAAAAACTAGGAGACAGGATTTCTAATGAATGAAACTGGATTTGGATTTTATCCTTTCTATTGTCATTTGCTAAATATTTAAGACATGCCAGAATCCTGTAACTCATGACATTGCATAAAAAAATAAGAGTTGAATTTGTGTAAGTTAATAATATCTAATAAAAAATAGCAAGTTACATTTCATATATATGTATTTTTCTGCAAGATTATAAATGGATTTAAAGTAGGAAGTGGTGTGAGAGGTTGGGGAGAGACTCAAGACTTCATATTGCCAGACAATGCAGATTTAAGTTCATCTGAAAGGATCCAACTGACTTAAAGACCTCCACTAATTAAAAATAATGCCAGATCCTTGTTTGAACTTTGACACGTAAGTGATCTGGATTTTAAATTATTTGAAATCTTTATTCTCCTTTTTGATACTAAGCATCAGATCAGACTGGAAACAATGGACAAAATTCAATTTCCAATGTTTTACAGAATGTTTTACAAAATGTTTTGTATTCAACTTTAAGGAGTTTTCAGAAAAAAAGTGACTGAAATAGAGAAATCAAGATGCCACTAATAAACAGAATGTTTTTAAATCTATAGAAATGAAAGTATAAATTTCACAATATCTCAGATAATACAGAATAACAGTGCTGTGAATATTCCATGTTAGGTGTACATTTAAGCTGCATGTAAACTAAAGGGTATTCTTTTTTCCTGAAGATATCTATTCAGATAAGTGAAGCTCAGTCAGGAATGGTTAAGACAGACCCTGACAAAGAGAGCTTCAGAGGGCTAGTATTAAAATCCAATAAAACAGCTGTGAAATGAGCAGACTTGTATATTACATAGTCTTGCAATCTTGTGTGTATTGTACTACATTAGAGACACTCAGTATTCCCCGGCTGATCAAATGTTATCAAATCTATTTTTATAAAGCAATTTCATAATCACATATTCTAAATTATTGTGGTAACCCTTGTTCTCTGTTTTGTACGCTTTCACCTCCTGAAATTTCCTCCTTAAGTCTGCAAATTCTTATTCAAGAAGAAATATCATTTCTACAAAAATCAAAGAAGAGATGGAGATTTTAAACTTGGGATCAGGTTAATAATTGCAAAAACCAAAACAAAGAAGAAAATGAACTGGTGAAAAAGAAAACAGTAAAATTATATGCACAAATAAAATATTTTTGCATATATGTTTACTTTCAAAAAGCATGAGGGTTCAAACAGAAAAAATAAAATTGTATACTCTGTGAGTCTTCTGTGATTTAATTACACAGAATTTATGCCTTAACAGCATTTGTTAAACTCATCATTTTTCCACTGACTCTAGCTATTGAATGTCTTTGTGATTCTGGACTTTAGACCTCCCGAAATGTGTTTATTTTTTAAAAAAACGACAGAAGTTATCTCCAAGTAGTTAACTCATTCTGTTAAGCACTTCAGGAGCAAGTCCTGACCTGAATCTGTGTATACTTTCAAGTCACAACTGTGATTCTGAATGCTTTGAAAGATTTCATTTCTTTGCAGGGATTCAGTTTCAGTTTTCTGCATGGATTTGTTACATAAGATTCACGGAAAAACAAACAAACAAAACAAAAAAAAAAGTAGGACTAAAACATATAAAATAAACATGGTGCTGAAGAATAGTATGTTCAGCAGCCATGGCATTTTAACTTACCCAGATATGCTTTTCATGAGATGAAGAGAGATGAATGGAAAAAAAAAGCACATAAATGTTAATGAACATATATAGTAGTCCATAAAAAAATAAATAGTATGATAGATAAAATAATATCAGCATTATAACTACAGAAATCTTTGTAACTGGTCTTTAAATGCTTTAGAAACTTAGAAAACTTAAGTGCTCTTGTGAGGAACAGATGTAATTGTCAAAATGAGATTTTCATTAAACTCATGTTGGTTCTTTATTAGGTACCACTCAGCACAGCACATCTTCCATCTACAATACATATTCATGCCAAAGATCTGTAAACACAGCAATGTGGAGTAGGTTTTCCAATCAAAGCTTTTTGCTTAGATTTGAATAATTTCATAAGGGTTTTTGTGTAACCCCAAAAATCTTGATTGGATTTAACCAAATTATCACAGATACAAAGTAAAATTGAGTGGACTACATACCAAGGTTTTCTCTTCTATGTGCACTTTAATAATATTTTAGCAAAATGTCTCATAGTAATCATAAATTACCTATAATAGGTTGAAAATTTTGGTTTGTTTTTTGTTTGTCTGTTTTTAAAATGCAGATTTCAGGTACATAGGTGACTAATATTTTCAATGGCTATTTATTCTTGCAAGTAATACTTACACTAGATCAGTAGCTGGTATGAATGATTTGCCCTCTAGGTAACCCACTATTGCCAACATAATAGGGACAGATATGGAGGAGAAAGTAGGATGTCATTGCTGATAATAAACTTTCTACATCATCCATTAATTGCCATCATAAAAAAGAAAATGATAGGCCTGAATGAAACCCAGACACCTCAAAATATTACATTTCTATTAACAAATTATTTACAGAGATCTAGAAATGCTTGGTAGGTATACTTGTAATGAAAGTGAGATAAAAAACCCCTTGCTGTGAGAGGAACTAAGAGGTTGCAGGCATTTCAGTCAGTTCAGAAGGGCACTGTTTTTGAGGACTTAGATTTTGTTTTCATGTGTGCAAGATCAGCAGAACAGCTGGCAGAGAGGAGAGAAAGTGTGACACAGAAAAGTAGATGGAAACAAATGACAAATTTATACACAGAAAGGCTAAGACAGTAAGATTAAGGAAGGGAAGGACAACAAAGTTATGTAATATAAGTAAAATACTAGAGAACTATTAAAAATTACCAAATCTCAAGGAAGTAGCACTAGAATTGAATATGCATTCATGATTCATACTCATTTTCCACTGAGCTAATTGTAAAGACTGATGTGATCACCTTTGCTGAAAAAGCTTTTAATTTTGAGCCTTCTGGAGTGTATTGAACCAGAACTGCTATTTGTCACATTTTCCACTGAGTACTCCTTTGGGTATGTGTAACAGGGGGATTGATTGGAATGCAAGTAATTTTCTTGTACTTTTAATGAGCTGGCAGTTTGCAGTCTCTTGGGGATAATTTACAGGACCAGAAGGCCATGATAGGAGTAGAAGATCAAGGGACATTCCCTCACCTCCTGAGCATCTTGTTGGAGAATAATAAAATACAGCAGGGAAAAATGGACCTTTAATTCTAGGTCTCACCTTTGGGGTATTTTTGTGGTTTAGGTTTTTTTTTTTTTCATAAGACAACAAATTTATCACGATTTTATTACATTTTCCTTAGATATATATTAATATAAAAGTTAGATTTTTTTTTTTTTTTTTTTTACTGTGCTATATTTTACCCATTCTTCCTTTGAATCCTAATTGTACAGTTAATCTGATAGGATACTTACAGCTGCTGGAGAGAGTTGTTTAGAAAGCCAGCTGCATACATCAGGGTATAAGCTTGTATTTATCCAGAAGTTCCAATTGCAATGGATAGACTTATATATGCAGATAAGAGAGGGACTAGAGCCTTGGGAGTTTATGTTTGATTAAAAATTTGCAATTTTCTGATACAAATATTCTTATCTTTCATGAGGAAGAGAATTTTAAAAACTTGGCGAAGGATAAAAATATGTTTTAAAAAGAATTATCAAAAAAATAAAGTATTTTTAAAATGTAAGTTAGATATGGAATAAAACATGTTGTATCATCTCTTCCATCATCAGGATAATCTAAGTAAGGTTTACTAATCCTCTGCAAAATAAATACCCATTTATCTTTATATTTGCAGTGCTAAAAAGGCTCCAAGTATCAATGTAAGAGCAAGAAACATTTTTAATATTGTAAAAGCTTTGACTGACTAATGATTTGAAAGTGTTCCAGCTAAAATATTTGCTAAAGGAATTAAGTTTAAAAATAAAGTTCATCCTTATGTGTCTCAAAGACTAGACACTGATCCAGCCAAGAGAAAACCACACTGCACACAGCAGACAATCCTAAACTGCATATCAGAACACTGAACACCCTCTCCTTCCTTCACCAGAACAAGAAAACCGAAACACGTTTTGCTAGAAAGGGAGGAAAAACTAAAGATCAGTCTAAAAGCTACTAACAACATCAGGGAGTTTTTCATAGATGAGGTAAGAAGGAATGAAATTAAATGCAAAACTTGAATTTTCCTGAGGATTCAGAAAATAAAAGATTGGGGGTGAAAAAGACGTATTCTTAAGAGCTACATCAAAAAATAAATAGCATATGTTTAAGATACAATGGTGTTTAATAAGCGTATAGGAACATTAGGTGGATGGCACCAAAAAACACCCTCATTAATCCAATTGGATTAATTTTTCTAAAATATGTTCAATTAAAAAAATCACTAGAAACAGCTATCTGCATACTGCAGAGGATAGAAATTATTTGTAGTCACAAATACACAGCATCAAATTCTAATTGCACTTGCACACTTGAAACCAAATTAATTAACCTAATAAAGGGGCATCATGTGGATTCAAAAGCAATTACATGATAACTGCAGCGTTTCAAACAAAATAGTCTACAATATTCCACAAAATAGATAGATATTTTTTTGAGTTTCCTGTTGACAGAGATCTAAGACTTGGATTTGCCCATTAAGAAAATGAAAGTCTGTTTATCAAATGAACTTATCAACATTTATCATTCTTTTTTCCCCCTAAATAGAGTCAATCCAATGTGCTCTTCTGTTCTTATGATGTTCCTGCTGTTTAACATGTACATCACAGTAGTCAGCTGAGACTTAACAGCATTGCAATTCTCTCTGGAAAGTTCATTATAAGGCTAAGAATACTAAGAATTTCTTTTTATACCATAATTTTACATATGAGAATTGCTTAGGTCTTGATTTTACAAGTGTTTATTCATGTGTGTAAGCACATGTACATGTCCTGGCACATCAAGGCTCTTCTGCAATGCACTTGAAGCCAGGAAGCTGTATCTGGAAAAAAAAAAAAAAAAAAAAAAAAAAAAAAAAAAAAAAACAAAAACCGTTAGTTGTGGANTGTGGAGTAAAACCCCAAAAAGCAGGTTCTTGGGAAATAATTGGTTACTTTGATTTTCTTTGGAAAACATAAACATTCTAAGCTTGTTTTGGAAATATGGAATTAATAGATCCTTCTCCAGAGTCAAATCAAGCAAAGCTGAGGAAAAAAGTGAGGCTGAAGTGCTGCTCTTGACTCATATTAATAAACTGGGGGATTTATCAGCTTCTGGACTTGGGTCCTGCCATCATGATCCAGAATAGCTGGCTTGCATGTGAATTCTTTTTCAGGGATTTTTGTAATAATTTGTGCAAAATATATACAAGATATTATAAAAAGTTTGTCTTTGGGACTGCTGCAGAAGGGATGGCAGAAGCCCATCTCCCACCGTAGTAGCAGCATGCACAAGGGCAAATCCACCTCTGAGTGGCAATCTAGGACTACAGAGCACTAAAATCTCTCAAACTTTGCCTTACGGTGGTGCGTTGCAGGGGATGCAATCAGCACATCCTGTGAAATGCCAGCGACTATGACCAATCATTACACACTTTCAGGCAACATATGACACATATACATCTTGTTTTTCTTCAGAGAGATGCTTCTTTGCATATTGTTGCAGATCAAATCAAACATTACAATTGAGAAGCATTCCTTGTCCTCGGAGCCATACTACACTGTACAAAGCAAGACTCTCTAGAGCTGTATTTGCCACCAGTGAAGCTTTTAGCTAAGGGCAATTTGACATCATTCCATTAGCAAAGCTGTGGATAAGGAGGAGAAAACAATTGATGTTCACTGGGATAGTTATAACAAAACAGGAAGCAAACACAACTCTATTCGTTGACAATATTTCCAGTTTGGCTGAGATAATTGTTAAAGAATATTTTCATAAAGGGCTCAATGTATGGCATTTTAGTGAAAAAGACAGTAAAACATTTATACAGCTTTTCTTAAGTACCTTAATTTGTTACCTGAGTTGAGGTCAGTGGAGATACGCATTTTTAGGCAGAATACAGTTTATTTTAGCTATTTATTTTAGTGTTATCTACTCATTTTTTGATGTATGAATTGTCTTGTGGGGCATACATTGATTAACTTCTGCTGTTCCAAAGGACACTATGACTCTACCTGAATCTTTTAGGAACAGTTTCAAGTTGCAATAGAAACTGCTGGGTCCTGGTCTGGGTTATCATGACAACCCTGTGTGAATTCAAGGCCAAGTCATTGTGCAGGGTTTGCACAACACCCACAAAGGATGATGTGGTGAACGTATAAGATAGTGTATGCACAGTCACAGAGAATGGTAGTTGGAGTCAACTACAAAATCCAGAATTGGAAATTAGGTAACTGTTTTCCAGAGAGAGTCTGGTTAATCACTAGGAAAAAAAATACTAAGAGAAAAGCTCTGTTCTTCATTTTATGATGGGTGCCTTCTGGAGACATACCTTAAATAAAAGGTATGGTCTAGAGGAGTGAAAACTACTTAAATCATTGGGGGGTTCAAATGAATGTAACTGTGACAGATGGTATCTGTGCCATTAATAATTCTAGTCCTAAACCCTGAGTTTTCTTGAACAAGTTACTCTTTAGGCAAACAGGCTCTGAAAGTTCTGGCAAGAGGCAGAAGATTCTATATACAAAACATCATCACATTTTATATAGAACAAGCGAAGTGAAATACAAAGTCTAGTTTAAATAATAAAAATTAAGCACATATACACCCCAACATCACTTAATTTCACAAAACAATGAATAACACCCTAAACACTTTAAATACCCCTTACCCTCATCTTTTGTTTCTTAGAACTGGATGCTCAATCTACAAATAGTAAGACATAAAACATTTCAGTATTAACCAGAACTGTCATTTATTTAATGTCTGAGAGTAAACATCTATGGATGTTTATATTTCCACTTATAAGAGATGTTGGGTATAATTTAAAAATTCTACAC
Source organism: Rhadina sibilatrix (assembly GCA_013400275.1). Taxonomy (NCBI): domain Eukaryota; kingdom Metazoa; phylum Chordata; class Aves; order Passeriformes; family Phylloscopidae; genus Rhadina; species Rhadina sibilatrix. The sequence goes on from VWYO01010737.1 coordinate 115,446, forward strand.
AGCTTTCTTAATTTCTTTTCGATGCCTTAGTAGTAAGACTTGTTCCTAACAGATCTACTGTAATAACCAAATTTTGGATGAATAGAGACCCTTGTTGGAGGTTTATAAATGTCTAGCATGTCATTGAGACAAACTGCTAATTACATTTTAATGATGCCTAAGCAGTCAATTGAAACTGAAAGAAATTTTACATCTAAATAGCATTTTCTAAACAAGAAGCAGAGAAACCTTGAAATTTAGGTTAATGACACTATAATCACCAGAGAGAGAATTGGTCTCCAGAATTACCATACTCATTAAACTTTTCAGAGTGAAATGTATTATTCAGTACCTAATTCCACTCAAACAAATTGGTCTAAAGCACTATAACACACTGCAGTGTGTTCCTAACTGCAAGGGGCCCAGTCTGAATGCCATGCTTGCTTGAGGGAGCCCAGGACACCCAGGACCATTACAGCCTGCTGCTGCAGCACCTGGCAATTTGAAATGCCATGCATCTTCAGCCCTGGGGAAGGGGCATCCTTCTGGAATTATTGATGAAATTAAATACATTCAAAAGTGTAAAATGAGAAATTTACCATTTTTAAGTATTTCTCAGTTCTCATGGGTATAATTTTAACAGGAATCTGTTCTTCTATAATGACTTCTATCCAAACTAAATCAAAGCTAATAGCAGAGTCTGGTGAAGATCATGGCTACTATCACAGTACCCATATGTTGATCACAGTGATGAATCTTACCTCTATTTCACAAGGGGAGAGTCCTTGCTTTCCTGCACCAGAACCACAACTCAACTCAGGTATTTGCTGAGCTGTTAGTAGGGCTGAAAGTCATTTCACCTAACTTGCATGTGTCATAAGAAGTACAATTTCAGTATATGGTATTATACCTGTTTTATAGAAAAGAGAATTGGCTCTGGCATCACTGTTTCATGGTGTTTTGTATCGGTTTTTTTGTTGCTGGTTTGGGTTTTGTTTGTTTGAGGTTGTTTTTTGTTTTGTCTGCTTTGGTTTTTATTTTTTTAAAGGGAGTGACAAAGCCAACATATGTAAAGCTCTCTCAGACCTGAAATGTAACACAAAATAGTGCTTCCCAACCTTAGCCTACCCTTTACCTATCCTATCTTACTGGTGGATTTGGTTCTCTTGGGCTTTTATGTCCTAATCCAAGTCAGTTAGAAATGCTTACAAGGTGAATTGCTCTGCTCTGTGTTCCAATGACCGTGCTCACTGTCTCTGCAGGGTTTGTAAAGCACTTTTGTTTAGCAGTAAAAGAGGAATCGACCACTTGGACTTAAATCATACTGCTATAGATCATACTGCTACATCACGAGCTAGGAAATGACTCCCAGACTTCTCTTATTATGTCTTATAAAGACCTCCCACACATCCCACCACCATTAATGCTACATGGCATAGTATCCTCGTTTGCACTACACTGTTCAGTAGTCTTGCACCTACTGTGTGTATGGCAAAGCTACTTCCAGAGGGAATTAGGCATTGTTAAGAATTGGTACAAAGTATGTGACCTACTGCAACAAACTTTTCATTTAAATCCCTTTCTGGACTGTCTCAAATTAGTATTTTTTAAGGTAAGACATGCAAATAAATGACTGATATTTAAGAACCATCTGTACACAATCCTGTGCCATGTGCTCTGGGATGAGCCTGCTTGAGCAGGGAAGTTGGACCAAATTACCCTCTGTGTTCCAACCTGACCCATTCTGTGATGCTGTGACTGCATTTCTTACAAGGAGATGTTAATTCTCTTACACTCTATTGACAGCTTGGTACCCTAACTACTACCATAATTCAGTTGAAACGCCTATATATCTCTACACATTACATTTTTTCCTATATTATGGTTCCTCTAAAATGATATAACATACACATACATATCTATGTAAAATAGCAATGTATGTTAACCTTTCTGCAGAAGGATTATAAAGTGAGAAACTATGAAGACAGGTGATCCTAAAAGGAACTGGGGAAAAATTGAATTTCTTCATGAGATAGTTGTAGAACATATACAGTTCAGACTAATAGAATAGTCACAGCCACAAAGGAAAGATTCCTTTCCTTCCAGCAGAGGACATTTTGATTATATCTAATCCATAAAGAACCAAGGACAGACAGACACAGGAGAAAAAAAGGAAAGACTTGAAAAGCAGAAAGCATGGGATTGTGTAAGATTGGACAGAAATTTAATAACATATTATCTGCACACCCATTATTTACAGACCCAAAAAGTTGGTAGGCAATCCATAGATGAAGTTGTCATGTCATGTTGCAGTGGCGCGTGCCAAGTCTTATGTTATTTTACACAGTTGAAAGAACTAACACACAAGAAAGTGAACAAAGTGAATGCATTTGTCCCTTCAAAATTAATTCAATACTGTGATACATTCAGCCCTCAGAACTGGAAGGTACACTGGGACTTTAAAAAAAAAAAAGGCTGCTGAAAATTAAATTGTATTCTTTATGGATGGTAAGGATGGCCTCAAAGATGCTTTCTAGAATTAGTAAAAAAATGTATGGTAACATAATCTACATCCATATATTTCTAAAATTACTGATTAGTGATAAAAATGTATAGATAAGAAATACAGAAACAAGACTCATCAACTGTAACATCCCTGTGAATGCTATTGTGAGTTTCTTAATTGAATTTAAAACGTTTCTTCTCTTTCAGCTAGCACAGTGAGTACTTCTCTATCTTTAATTGCTAAATTGAGGCTGATTTAAACAGAATGCTTGCATTTGTACATGACACAGATGTGTACATTTAAAGTTATATTTCATCAAGCATTTGACAGGAAAGTAGTGATTAAAAATATTTAACATAAAAATTTAAAGAGAAGCTCAAACATTATCTCTAGATTCTTTGGATGAGAATTGCAAATTCTCCTGAAACTCAGGAAAGAAATCTTAGAGAGTGAAACAAACCTGAAAAATCAGAAAATTAAAAAAATTAGGCTTTCAGAATCCAAATAATAGCATTAAAATTAATGGCTATGGATGAAAAGTAAACCTATTTGTTTACAGAATGAATTTGCAAAGTCATTTTTAAGTACCATCTTTTTCACTGACACCCTCTAATTATACTGGAAGTGCAATGCCGCCAAGAGGTTTCTTTTGTGTTTGCAGCCTTATTTTATTAGTTCTTCATAGCTCCTGGCAGTTTCTATGAGTCCGTGTACTGTTTTTACAAGGAGGTGCATGAAAGCATTACATTTTTATATAATTAATGCAAACAAAAAGCTAGGTTGCTTTTTGCCTGTATTTGCTGACAGGTAAAAAGCAAACGAAGCTGCTAGGGTTTATAGGAAACCTTTGACATCTAGAAATTACACTCTCTTCACTAGAAAATACAAAAAAGCTTTTTCACTCTTTTGAGAAAGAAAATCTACATAGGGAGTCATTAAATACATGTCTATTTTTTAAAAATTGCACAGAAGGCAAAAAGCACAGGATTAATGACTGTGAAATGTCTCTCATAAACCTATGTTCTTTCACAAATGAAATATTGTACAACTGAAAGGCTGAATATTTCCCTCTATATTTTATATTCAGCTTTAAAGAAACACCACTGCTAAAATGCCATAGTAGATGGTCTTTCTTGCTTCTCATTCCACATTTGAGTCAAACAATAAAAATCCTGATATTTGGATCACATTTCAGCCAAAAAGTCACATAAAAGCAGTACTCACTTTTTCTTTAGTCTTCTGTCCTTTTCTGCTTGTGTTCCAAGTTTGCCTAATCCCAGAGATTCCTGAGCTGCTGCCTCTGTTTCCATGTAACCTCCTGGAAAACAAAACAAACAAAGACCCCACCATATTTTCCTTTTTTTCTCTTCTCGTTGTTCCCCTCCTCAACCCTTTAATTCTCTTCCCACCCACCACCATCATCTATATTTGCTTCCTTAAGGTGTGACATCTGGTGTTTGTGGAGAACATCTATCACCTGCAGAAGTAAATTCTGACAAGCATTTACTACATGGGAAAGAGCAGTTGAGAAAAAAAAAATGTTTTCTCCTCTTCGTGTTTAGCAGAAGTGTATGACAAGAGCACATTTATTTCCTTTGCCTATTTTTCTTTGCCTGCTAAGGCTCAGTCTTGTGGTGCTTAGCAAGCAATGAAGTTAATGCTAAGTAAGCAATGCAATAAGCACCATTTTTTAATCTTAGTTGAGAAATATACAAATGAAATTACATTCTCTAGAACTGTCTCTCTATTGTTGCCATAATACAGCATCACCTAATGCAGTAGTGCTAAAGTCTTCATTTTGCTTTCATAGAAAACCTTATCCCTGCAAACTCCCAGAGCTGACAGAAAGAATCTGTCAGAGAAGTAAAAAGCCTCCTACATCTCCCTGGAGGTGTCTTGTAGACACCTAAATCCTGTCAAAGTCAAGGGAACTTGAATAACTTACACAGAGTGACAAAGGAAGCTTGCAGTAAGCAAGGGCATGGACCAAAGTAAAATAATTTTATAAACTAAGGGCCTGACTGGTATGATCCACATGGCCACTGACATGACTTTCCTAGTGCAGAAGTGGAAAATGGCCCTGATTGAAGAAGAGGGGACCTGCTCACGGAGCTCAGTCCAGCCTCCTGGCTCTGGCTTCACACTGTGCTCTCACTCCCACTTGGATGTGTACAGATAGAGGCACTGCAGCATCCCTTTGAAGGATGCCTTTCCCCTGTGCACCAGTTTGGAAGGTGTGCAACTGGCACAAGAAAAAAGACAACAGTATGGTAAAATGTAGATAATTGACTCTGTTTGAAAATGGCAATTTCTTATTTCACAGCTAATGGATAGCAAACAATTGTATAGTGGACATCGGCATAATAAAAAAGCACAAAATAAATTAAAGTCTTTCTGTCCTGATATGTTGATTTTAATAATAAAATAATTCATAAATGTTATGTAGTGAAATAGTACCATGCCTTTTACAAGTTAGATTTATATGTACCTCAGTCAGGTGAGAACAAAACTTACTACTGCATCATGTCTATGACATAAACTTATAAAAACTTGGGTTTAAGCTGTTCTTTTAAAAGAGGTGCTGTTTTAACTCTAACACAACATTTACTGTTTGTCTAGACAGATTTTTACTTTATTAAAGAAGACACTTCTTCTGCAAGTGTCACAGTGAGAATGACGCAAATGCATCTCACATATGCAGAAAACATGACCGTATACTTTCTTTTACTTCATCTGCCTGTCCAGGTCTTGTAGAATCTCATTAAGTGCTTCTTGCTTGCTGTGGATTACATTTTTTTCATTCAGCCTAAACAATCAGCATACCACACCTTTCTTGAGAGAGCAAGAGCATAGATTGCAAGAGCAATCTATGTTGGATAGAGGTGGGATGAGTGCAGTGCAATGAGGGTTCATTATAGATTGGAGAGTAGTTTGGGCATAATGATTTCTCCATTCTCCAAATACACCTAGCCTTCGAATAACTGAGGGTACCTAGTACTGGATGTGGTCACAATAATTTTTTCCTAACAAGCTGACCTTTCCATTTGCCATCCAGATCAGCTTCCTTGGGCAACTGTAAAAATGCCTGGCATATATTCTTTGTTTTAGAGTCTAAAATATTTACAATGTAACATGAGAAGAATACATAAGTGTCTAATGTGGTGTTTGTCAAGTGAGAGAACACTGGAAAAGAAGGAAAGATGAAAAGAAGGAAAGGAAAGAAAGTGCACTTGTGCTCCCTTTAGCATTCCTTTTTCCTTCTTCAAAAACTTAGAGAAAATTTGAAGAATGCAGAAATCTTGCATCTCAATTCTAAGAAACATCTCCTAAGGTATGAATTTGGCTTGGAACAATAATGCTAATGGTTTAGCAGAGGAGGTAAAATTATCAGCTACTGAAAAAACAAAATTCTGGCAAGTTTAGGAGTTGAAAAGGAATAATTTCAGGGTTTTGCAAGGGACACAGAGCAAGGAAATATTTTGAATAATACTATGGCTCTGTTAAACTTATTAATACAAGTCTGGAGATTTCGATACTCTTTCTTAAATAAGAATATATAAATATGTGCTTTTGAAGAAAAAGTATTTTCCACATTAAAAATGCAAAAAGCATATATCTATATTAAATTAGAGTGTTTAATTTAAGCAAGCAAATAAAATACATTGCTTTATTGATTTTGCAATATAAATTTAGGTTATGAAAACCATAAAAATATTTTGCAGTGCTACATAGTCCAATAGGACTCAATAAAAAGGGTTATATGGAATGTAAATGTGAATTAATAAAGTCTAACTTTAGATGCAGTCTAAAGTTATGAAATTATCTATCAATGCAGATGGTGGCATACAGGTATATTTGAAAGATTTGTTTATAGATTCTCATTTAAAAGATTGAATAGATCAGTTTTATTCTTTCCATAGTGAGAAAAAAAGGGAATTCAGATTACAAACTGAAATTAGTTTGTTACTTTTTTTTCAAGAACACATGGTCTTCACAGGCAGAGAGAAGAAAGTATCACAGTTTTACTCTGATTATTTGACCTTGGTACGACCTTTCTTTTTATTTTGTACTACTTTAGCAATGGGTTAGTGTGATAAGGACACCTTGCAATACAAATGTAGGGTTTTAATTTCAGGCTTATGCTTGCTGCTTAAGTATTTACAAATACTGCAAGGCCTTAAAATTCTTTTACAAATGTTACATGGTCACCATGGCAGTAAAATTTAGTGCCTCACAAATTTGTATTATGTGACATCTGCATGACTAGGAAAGAGACAGTATTTCATTTTTATGACACATTTATTCCAAATTGATACTTGTGTTGGCATGTGTCCATATAGACATATCCTATAGAAATAGGCAGAGGAAAATATTTGCCATAAATGAAATAGTCTTGGCAAGGGAAAAGGACAGAAGTAGGAAGAAAGTTAAGCACTTCTGTGAGCAGCATAACTAAAAAGAAAGTTATCCTGAGGACATTCAGCTATAGGCACTATAGAGGGCATCTATTGACACACTGAGATCTGAAAAGCAACTACACTTAGTTGTAAGGACCTTCTGTATCACATAGGTACACCACTTATAGTCATTTATTGCTTATTAACGTCTCATAACTTCTCACCTCCTCTTTATGTGGTTATTCAAGAATACAGTGTTACCATTTCTACCCTAATTCAACAGACTATTGAAGCACAAGGTTGAGTGAAGAAGATGACTTCAGTATTTTGTGCCCAAACTCTCTTCTCATTTACACTACAGTCATGGCAAACTCTCAACAAATATAATTGCTGATAACAATGAAATTTAATGGGAAAGTTGTGTCAGACAAAACAGAAAAATGAGCAAATTGGAAACTTAAAAAAAAAAAAAAAGGTAAAATTAAAAATGGAAAAATGGCAGTGAAACAGTGACCTTAGCTTGTTACACTAATTCCTTACTGAGCTGTCCAAGTCGAGCCTTCTCTTTTTTACCGAACAATCGTCCTATTGAAGACTTGATTCCTTTCTTCTTGGGAGCTTTGTGCAGGGAGTCCTGACTGCTGCTGACACTGCCAAGACCAATGCTTTCTGGCTCCAGTGAAGCAGGCAAACTACTGCAAAATGATAATAAAGAAATAGAATAGATAACATGTCAACATTTTTATTTTTTTCTGAGCAGCTCTGCAAATAAATTAATTGGTTGTAATGTAGTAATTATCTCCCAACAAGTGAAACAATCACATCTTTAAATTGGCAACATACATAGCAACAGAAGACCACAGTCTCTCTGTCAGGCAAGGCTGAAAATAAATATTTTTACTTTACTAAGAACAACTTATGAAAAAATACAGTAGTCAGCATTCTGATTTTATTTCTAGGATTTGTAGCATTGCTGCTTCCAGTAGTCATCCATTCATCCATATTGTACCTCAGAAATATTCAGCACGTACTTTAGCATTGATAAATATTTTCAGAATCGTGCAACAGACAATGGGTAAGGTTTCTTCTCTCATGACATGAGAAAAAGAGAAGAAATCAGGTCATTTTGGAATAGTTAAACAACATGGTTTGGAAACAATAGTATGGGGTATACGGTGAAGTACTGGTTTGTGTTACAATCACCTTACCTTCTGGCATCATTGTGGTATGAAGAAGGAAGGGTATGAGTCATCCTGATAGCTCTGGGTGTTGGAGGAGGAGAAGTTTCACATTTGATTGTGGCTTTATCTTCACGCCCATCTTCTTCAACTACTGCAATCTGGGGGAGAGAGACTCCAATGAGAGCATATTAGCTTTTCAAGAACGTCTCAACATATGCTGCATGAAACTGTCAAGCATGTAAACTTTCAAGAGTAATTTTTTGAGCAAATTTTAAGGGTTCTTTTTTTTTTTTTTTTTAATATGCTATTGGGAAAAACAATTGCCTAAATATGGCAGCTTAAAGCATTTTTGAAAGAAATGACATTATGCTTGTAGAAGAAATCAATTCCCTTTATACTGAACAGGTTGATGCACTGAAGGTCTAAACATGTAGATAATTTTAGGTGTAAGTGGGTCTCTTGCATAAACTGGATTATTCAGGTTAACTAAGTTTATCAAGGATGTAAGAGAGAAGGGGAACACAGGCATACACATGACCACTTTCTTCACAGTGTGTTACCAAAACAGTCAGTAGGCTTGACAACAGGCATGGACAAAAAGGAATTTTGTCAGAGCATATAATGATTTATCTTAAATACCATCTTCTTTCATGGAATCTCATCATCAGTGCCAGTTCTGTAAACAACTTTATATGGCTCCAGAAGATTTCAAGGAATCTGTCTGCAGTTCCTCCAGCAAGAAAGTGGTCAAAATACATTTGAAGGTAATTCTTTTGTGTCCATATTTCTTAAAAAATAAGTATTCCTTTAAGTTCGTGCTGTTGAGGCTGCTACTCCAAGATATCACTGGTGGGCCTTGATTCTGTGGCTTAGCAGTGACCCTTGGAAGCCTTTCCAGGTAGGATTGAAATGGTTATGTTCAGGCATTGAATGAAAAGGAGAGGAGGGGATGCAGTTGCAGGCAATGGACCCCAGCAAAGATTTAGTTACCTAAATAGTAGAGGTATGTGATAAATGTGCTCTCCCAAACTTAAAAAACCCCAACATCATACCTTTCTTCGATGCTTCCTTAGGTCGCTTGGCTTAGATTGGTAACAAAAGAGGCAACAATAAAAAATAATGATTAATAAATATTATTGAAGCATAAAAAACACCTCACATTTGTTGTTCTCACATTCATGAAGTGGGAAGCAAAGATTAATTTAATACTATCCATATCATATTATACATTTGATGCAATAGCATATGATAACCCCTGAAATATTTCTGGGAAATAACTTTGCAGGTTTTTTTTCCTAAAGCAACACTCTCCTTCAATTTCATAAACTTAGCAAAGAATTGGACATTTCAAACCTGTAGTAGCACTTTCTATTTTTGAGTTTTAATAAAAGCATTTATGTTATACCCAACAGAGATTTTTTAAAAAGTTTTATCAAATATTACAAATATATTGATGTCCCACCAAGTAAAACCACAAAATATCACCAGCAAATACCATGCCAGAAGAAATGACTGGTATTTTCAGGAAACTAATACATAGTCACCTATCTTCTGCAGTATTTCTTGGCAGTAGAAGACTGGTAGAATGGCTTTCGTTCAACCCACTTTGCATTTTTATTTTTGGTAGATGTTTCATTCATTTAACGAAAGCTGAAGATAGTCTGCAGAATTTGTTTACTCCATGGACCCAGGCTGTGGAAACCCATGCAGTCCTGCTTTTCCAGCCAACCAATACAGGGTCATTTGGCAATTTAAGCTCTAGAAACCAGGCTTCTAGAAACCTCTTCCCAGCTCAAGGTTTCACTTAGGGGATGTCTGACAGACTTGTGTTTGTTCCCAGCCAGCAAGGATACTCAATACTGAACTCCTGATGAAACAGCGCGGGGCAGCAATGTCCTGAAATGGTTAATGAAGGTGAGCAAAGCTGTGGGCTGTGCTGCTGAGCACACTATGGGGGGATGCTTCCACTGGTAAGTCAAAAGTTCAACTGCAGACAGACAAATCCATCTGAGTTTTAGCACAGTTAGAGCTGGATGCCAGTGAGACCATGGTAACCTGAATTCCAGAGACTGTGCTGTCAATCCATGTTTGAATCTGATGAACCTACTGACCCACAAACTATGGTTTTCAAACCCAGGCAACCAGGCAGTGCAGGTGTCTGCTGGCAGGGCAGTTCAACCACTGCCATCTACCCACAGCCAGACTGCTTACTTTGAATGGCTGGGGAAGGGGAATCAGACTGCGCTTTTGGGAAGGTGCTGCATTGGTGAAGTAGGTGGCAGCACAGCAGCCTGCACACTCACTTCCTCCAATGACCTGTGCAACCAACATTTTCATTTCTGCTGTTCAGCAGTGGGAACTGGGGGCAGCAGAGAATAAGTTATGACTGCCTGCCCAGACCTCCTCCCTGCTGACCTCAGATCCCAAGGCGGCAGCAAACACCATACTGTCAGCTCCCAGGAAAAGGGAATTCTTGGCTAGATGATCATCAGCAAAAGCCTCTGCTTGCAGCTGAGAAGAAAGAACAACCAGGCTTCATTTCCAGCGGCTCTTAGCAACCTTTTCTGTTTGGAAATGCTCCACAGGAAATCAGTGCTACTGCTTCCCAGGAATGGATCACAAGGGGACATTGGTGACATTAGGATTATCAGAGAAAAAGCAAATAAAAAATGGGCTTATGCATACCTTATTCTTTTCCCTGTATGAGATCAGCAGAGTGGGCTGCTTTGATTGTCTCCTAGTACTTAAAGGAATTAATTTATCCCAGCTCCAAACTGGTTTGTAGCTCACACTGAACTCTGCGTCTGTACTCAGATCAGTATCAGATTTGTACATCTTAAATATGCTGATGAATACTATCTTCAGATATTTGACAGATGTACTGTTTCTTTTTGTCTAGGATCAAAATTAAATTCCTTGCAAATCCCTTTCCAAATTGAACCAGACATTTTTGAATATGTCCTCAAAGATACAGCGATGTTAGAAATTATTTGCACAGTAATTTCATGGTGGCTTGTTGTCTATGTGTGAGCCACCTGTAATATTGAAATATATCAGTTAAACAAATTAGTGGAAACCAAAGAACTTATTTTATTGTGTGCGATATATGGTCATGAAGAATGCATAAAATGCTGCAAGTATAAAATGTATACCAAATATAAAAGTATATCCAAATGATCACATATAAGAAGTGGTGGAATGTCTTAATGTCTTCTAGAAATTTCCTGAAAGTTTAAACTCAGCAAGAGTTCCACAGACTACCGTGTAATAACTGTATCACTTAAGAACTTTCCATTACTAAACATTTTTTACATACAAGTAGTTCCAGTGATCAGTTATGTTTCTTATTAATTCCATACCCTGTGTGCTTGGTAATCCTATCACTATGCCCCTAGTGAATCATGCAATGCTCAAAACCACTATAACAAAGCCCAAAGACACCAAATGTCCATATTCTAGAGAATTTGCTATCTGTATGGATGATAAAGATGTGAATGGAGAATTAGAGAGATGAGCCAGTCATACAGTGAAAAGATTAAGTACTTAATACAAGAAATATCACAACAAACATTTATCATAAGGTTTCTTACCAGTGTCATTACCCCCATTCTGTCCATCTCCCTGGCTGGACTGCGAGGGGTGAGTTTGGGAGTTGAGTGACCGCTGGGAGGAGATGAGCTTGCAAGTGATGATGCTGTCACTGAGCCAGTAATGGAGGTACCTTGGTGGACTCTGGCTAGATTTAAGCCTTCCAGACTCACACTGGCCACTCTGTTCTCTATCTCTTCAGCGCGCAATTCTGTCGACTCTTTCTCTTCTTGGATTAACCTTATTAAGGAAAAGAAGAATGTTCTTCTTGCTGTATTTGCCTCTTCATATCCCCAGAGCAAAACTAAAAACCATTTCATTTCAAATGAGATTTGAAAGTAAGAGCAAACAAAGATTAATATCACATATAGCTAAAAATACCCTTTTCCAACATTATTTTCCTAATCACCAGTTATCAAATTATTTTTCTCAACTCCTCCACCTTTAAACCTGTTTGAAGAATGTGTCCAACAGCAAGACATTTCAGGAATATTGGTTTCTTTGCAAAGGAGGTAGAAACGGGCAGGGGGTTTAACAATCCGATTTACTATAGACAACTAATTCCAAGCTTACATTGGCTTCATCTGATTATCTTTTGCTAAATCACAAAGTTAAAAGTCAAAGGAAATTGGGCCAAGAAGGGAATTGCTAAAATAATCCATATTAATAAAACAAGAGAACACGCAAAACAAACTGTCTGTTTTACCCCTACAATTTGATGAAAAAATGATAGCCGTTTCTAAAGACCTGTGTTTTTAAGTGGATTTCATTGAAATCGTTTTCTTATTAGCAAGTAATATAAGCTTCTTAAGCATCTATCACCTCAACAGGATGCCTCCATTGGGTTCTATAATTTTGTTTTTCAATTTTGATTGCACCTTGAATGGAAAAATTTCTTTAAAATAAAATATTTGTTTATAGGTCCTTTGCCCATAAACCTGTGCTAGGAGTAGTCTTTTTTTGCAAAGAGGAGGAAAAATTATGAGAGATCAATGTTAGATGAGAGAACACAAAGTCTGGGGAGGTTGAAACTGTGAACCAGACTTTTCTGAGTGAAATGAAGAAAGTACAATAAATAAAATCATATAATATATTGAAAATAGAAATCTAAAAAATCCCGTGCTGTTATAAATCTTCTTCCCTAACATCCTTTTCAGAGTTTGTATAAAATATCTACAGTTCTTTTTGAAATAATGCAGGGAAGAAACTTAAAGGCCAACAATATTTTGAATTATAACAATGTTTTTCATTTTAGTAATCTAAATCCTGAATCATCTTCTATAAGAAAACAAATCTAAGGTGAAATTAATTTTCAATCTCTTGATATCTCAAAGAATTTGATAAAACCTTATAGTGTTTGTCAATTAAAAAAACCCCAAAAACATGAAATGCAGTACAGTTTATAAGGCTATCCTTTTAGAATGATATTCCTGAACCATATAAATAAAAATTACATTACATACCTAGTCCTTTAATAATGCTATAATAATAAAAGCCTGTACTTCAGTACAAGATTAGCAGTGAGGAAGTAAACTACTCTCAGTAGACTTCCAATAAAAATGGCTGGTGCACAAAAAGTGCACCCTTGCTCCCCTTTTGGGGTAAAACTGTGCCTAACATCTGAGTCAAGATGCTAGGTTAAGTATAACAGTGATCTGATTCAGGGGGGCACAAATAATATCCCACTATGCCACTTGCAAGTACTGATCCTTGTGAAAACCCTCTGCTGTATTACTTGTTAAACTGACAAAAGACTAGTACTGTTTAAAGACAAATATAAATGTTGCATCTACAGCTTCCTGAACTGGCCACAGTGCTGACTTCTTTGTAATAACAGAAGATACGGATAAGGTTCTTTCTTGCATGTACATGGTTTTAAAGAGATTTGCCTTCCCAACACCAAAATATCTCTTTAACTGTGTACCTTGACAGATGTAGGAAAAGGTTTGAGAAAACAGTGCAATCCTATCTGAAAAACCTATTCTGGGACAGCAAAATTTACAGATTTATAATAAAAGGCTTCTCCCTGAACAGAAGAATTACTCAAATTCAATATATTCCACCAGAGTTCTCCCTTTAAAGTTACCTTGATCAGAGAATGATTCTCTTTTGCCAAATCAGTCTGTCTTGTTTTGATTATATTTCTAACCACAGTATTTCTGTTTCTAGTAATACCAGAAAGTCCCTAACACATTTACTAACATTTTCTTTATCTCCTTCTAGGAAAACAGTTGCTAATGAGAGGATTTTTTTCATACACAAAGTTTTTTTGAAGTTGCCCCTACTGAAAAACATGTAAGAATGCTTTAAGCTTAAAATATGCTTTCACGTATAGCAATCACTTAATTAAAACATGTCATTTGATTCTCCACCACTCCATTAAATTTGCACTGGTATCATTAAGATATATTCTATTCATTACCTATTTCCAAACACTATAATCAAACTTGGAGCATGAAAAATCATATTCTCTGTCTACAGAGAAAATCAAAACCATGTCTTAGAAAATATAGCTTATATTAGATTTAACACAGGGATAATTGCCAGAAGAAAGCATGAAGAGCACTGAAATAAAACGTTTCTGATGGGAGGTTGTTACTGAGCAAGTGGAGTCATGCATAACAGTGAAAATGATCTTGAAAAGAGGACTATCAACAGTAATCTGTGAGATCTGCCATGTTTTACCCTCTAATTTTTCTTCAACTGGCCAACAGTTTTTCACTTGGAAAGTTTTTTGAAATAAATTTCTGTGGTTAGGAAAGAAAGACTCAGTTACTATCTTGACACAATCAATACTCTCCTCTGGAAAGCAGACACATTATCAATCCTCTAAATGAACAAGTTGTTTCCTAACTGCCATGAATGGTACCTGAACTCAAGCACTAAATGAAGATTGAAGCTGTAACCGTAAGTGCATTGCAGCAGGTTCAGGCTCCGTACCTGATTTCCTTATTGATTGCATCTAGCTGCTCCTGAAGCATCATGGCCAGAGTCTGGGCATCAGAATGGCCACTTGGTGACAGCAGGTCCATGGAGCTGAACAGCGTTTCTCTGTCATCATCATCGATGTCCGACATCTCGGTGTCGCTCTCAAAGGGATGACTGCTCAGAACACCGATCTGCTGCGTCCGATTCCACTCGTGATCGCCAAGGGATTTCACCTGAGCAGGAAGTAGGACATATATGGCTTATGTCAGAGGAAACTGCAAAGGCAGACTTTAAAAAAAATGGGAAAGGAAAACAACTAGCACTTCAAAATACTTATTCAATTATTAGCTCTCCATTAATGCTCGCAATACTACAGCAAATAGCATAAATGATTTTCACATAATTGTAATTTAGGTATACAATTACTATAAGGAAAATTTATACAAAAAGACACTCTGGAAAGACAAATAATCAAGAATGTTTGAACTTTGATGTCTGAACTTCAACATTTTCTGCTGCCGTTTTGTACAACAGTTCTCTGGGCAGGTATAGAAAAACTCCTGCTCTCTGGGTTGGGCATTCTTGTTTGATGGGCTGGTTTTTCCGCTGTTGTTTTCCTCCTGGAATAAAACTCCACAAACTATAAGCTTAACAGCTTCAAATAAATTCGCTTATCAGGGAATATATGAGAAGAAATTGGGGATTAACCTTTGGTTCATCTCTGCGTACTCCCATCCGGCCTCTTCTAGGTCTCCTTATCACTTTAGTCGACCGATAGTCAGACTGGCTATCAACCAGTGAGCCCACTGAGTACCTCAGCTCTGTTGATGTGTCCAGATGAGGTCTATAAACACAATTACATAAGTGGACTGAGAGAGTAATAGGAGTAACAACAACAATCCAATGACCTTCAGTCTAGCAACACAGGTTTCTTTTTTCAGTCAAACCTTTATGTATCACATTATAAATGTGATACATCACAAAATGTAATTTAAAAAGTGAACAATTTAAATAATTGTATGAGAAAAATAAGGAGAAACAAATAATAAAACCTCTGGGTTTTTTTTTTTAAATTAAAGCTATGCATAGAAAAGCTTATTGTCCAAAAGTTTAATAAGAAAATGCACATTTCAGGATAATTAGAACTGGCAGCTGAATGTATTATCCTGTATATTCATAAACATGCCTGAGGTTACTCTAAGCATGTTACATGTTCATGACTGAGCATGTCGATTAAAGCTTTCCTGCTGTAAGTCTGTGCTCTACATTATGACAATATTAGTGAACTGACCTGTGATATTTAACATTGTTTAGGAATTACTAATCTTTATTTGATGACACTTTCAGTGCTTTAACCCCCAGTTTTTCCTATAGCCCTGGTAAGTCTTGGGATATTGTGGTGAGGCTTATACAGGATGACTTCAGCACCTCTTTTCTTGTTTACAAACAGTGGTCCCTGACCTCTTTGTCCTTAGTCAAACAGCAGCACCAGAAGTTCACTGTGTGGTGCAATAAAAGCATCCTAACCATGGGCTGTGGGAACAATGTGAAAGAGCAAAGGCTCCATGCACCATTTGAGAATTCAACCACAGAATCAGAGACCTGAACAACCTCTGTTTCTTAACACACCAGCAATCTCCACATAAAAATATGTGAATAGCATGATCACAGTAAAAAAAGTGAAATGTAAAAAAAAAAAAAACACAACACCATAGGGCAGTGACTGTTTTTATCTTCTGTGTACAATAATTGTCTCAATAGAACTTTGTTCTCACAGTCAATAATATTTGGCAGTTGTGAAGGAAGTTGGCATTATAAAAGAAACAGTCCAGGTTCTGGTTTCTAGCTGTACATACTCATCTGCCTGACCAGCTTTATTATTTTCCTGAAAGCACAAACTCCAGCCAATGCAGAATTGAATACAGGCTGAGAATAAGAAGTATTTAATGCTCAGAGCTTGCTATGCCTGAGAGAGCTGGGAGCTTCCTGAGGTGAGGTTACATAAGGGAACGTCTACTGTTTAGTGGAACCTGCCGAATTCCCAAGATATTTAGATACATTATCAAGTTCAAACAGCCCTTTGACAAGGGCTAATCAGTTCCTGTTCACGGAGCACAAGCTAATGATCTTCATCTACCCAGCAAGAAAAGCTGCTGTTCACCAGAATGCAAAGCTGCTGTTGCAGCAGCTCAGTAGCCTGTGTCCCTGTAAGCACTTTCAAGAAAAAGGTGTTGTGTGCCTGTAGTCACATACCCAAAGGAACAAAAACTCAAAAAGTTAAAAGCATCACATCCTGAATTACATTGATTTACACTTCTCAACATATAGAAAAATATTATTCCAAGAAATAATAAAAGAATGAGCGAAAAACCATGTCCAGCTACTAAGCAAGATATCTGAGGACTTTAATGGGCAGGCAATCCTACTGAACAAGAGTAACTTTAGATGAATACAGTGTTCCCAATTTAGTCTTGGTCCATGAGCTTTGTCTGGAAGGTGTGCTGGCAGGTTTTAAAAACTAACATGTTACTCGTTATGAAAAAAGCACATGGCACACAATTATCAATAAAGCAACAATTTAATCTCAAGGCACACTTTTAAGCAAGAAGAACTTTCTAGAATGATAAATTCTTTTCAGCTGTTAGTGGTTGTTTTTATGCCATTTGTCTCACTATTCTTCCCATATGAATTTTTCATCAAAAAGAGGCACAATGTTAAATGTCCAATTATGATGATTTCAAATCTCTCTGAATAATGTCTTCACATTCAGCTGAAGTTCTGTGGTCTTTTGCTACACACTAAGTACAGCTGAGTTATGCCTTCCTAATAATGAAAAATATATAATTTATAGAATAAATAGGATCATAAATAATGCTAATCAGTTTCAGTAATTAAAGAGGGTTGTTTCTAATTTATTTTTAAGATCAGGGAAAAAATTGTGTATTTGGATAAAAATTTTCAAAACATTTCATAATTTAAAATTCTTTCATTAATCTCTGTAATATTCAGTGTGTATAAGGCCCTGCTTACCTATAACAAGAGTGAAAAGCAACAGTAATAACAACTGCACAGTTTTTACATTTTAAAATAAATACATGACCCCATTTATGTGTGGTTTGAACACATCTCTGTGGTAAATGGTTGCCATTTACGTTTATGTCTAGTTTAACTTAAAGTAAGAAAACTTTTGTCACTAAATATTACCTTGACAAAGTGGGTTCAATTAAAGAACCAGCCCTCAGTTTCATTTGATCCAGCTCAGACCTCAGTTTCTCAATTTCTTCAGCGAGTCTTTCCTGGAAATAAGAAGAGTAAGATAAACTTACTTGTGACATAGAATATATTTATTTTATGAGATATGGTTCTTGTAAAGTTAAACAAGTAAGCAAAGATATACTGAATGTAACACTTACTCTAATAGGGAAAGCAAGCTCATTGAAGTCTCACTACTGCTAACGAGACGTATGCATCAAGAGGAGGTGGTATAGCACTCTGCTGTTTTACCACTGCCTGGAAGTGTTGGAAGGGTAAGTTTGTCCTTGAAACTTATTTTTCTCCTATAAAGCCAGGCACAGTTCATCATGTGCCTCACCACTTGCCCAATAGAGACCAAGATCAACAGTAGGACTCAGTGATCTCTGAGATCATCTTCTCCACCCCAGGTGATTTTATGATACCATGGGATTGCATACTGGCCTTTATATTTACTGACAGGGACATAGACTTAGAGAGAACTGCATTTTAAATGATTCAAACTGCAGCTATACCTCTCGCTCTTGTTGAGTTGATTTTACACTAGTATGAGGTGCTGCTGGCAAAAAATGACAATTTGCCATAATTTACAGCTACCACTAGGGAAAACATCACTGTTCCCAAATTCTACAAATATTTTTTTATCCACTAGTAAACTGAAATCAAAGAATTTTAAAACAAATTAAGAACAAATATGGGATGGAGATATAACACTGCTCCTCCTAGAGTTTAAAAGCAAAAGGCTAGGAAGGATATGGATATTCTATATCTATAAATAATATCCATAAATTATGTATCTATAAATAATACTACTCTATAAATAATATTCATTTCAGCGAGTATTAATACTGAATTATTAATATATAATTACTGAAATAGCATTGGAGTATTTTAAAAATATTTATTGACTGAACAGTATTACTGAGATGACTGATACTCTATTGGTAACACTTGCCAGTTACTTAGAGATTATTAGTATCTGATGTTATGTCCATCTATCTGAAATTGCTTCATCAGTTTCTTCATCAAAGTGGAACAAATAATCCCTTCAAAGGGGGACACTTAGAGGCTCTGGGGTCAGAACATGTAGTGACAGAACAAGGGATAATGGCTTCAAATGAAAGAGGGTAGGTTTTAGATATCAGGAAGAAATTCTTTATGGTGAGGGTGGTGAGGCACTGAAACAGGTTGTCCTTTTGGGTACTTTAATCTTGCTGCCTTTCTCTACAGGTTACCTAAATGTAGATGAAAATAATTTTTTTTTACAGATACCTCTTTTGTTATTTTTCTCAAAGGTCTTGATTCTTGATTCCGTATGATACATTTATATTATTATAGAATGTAGCTATATTTTTAAAATTCCATACAATTGCTTTTACAGGGATTCAATACATTGCAAAAACACTTCTGTGAATCTGAATGCAAATATATTTGTGTATCCTACTGCACTCAAGGCAGGAATAACTTCAAAACAAAATTATAGTATCTGGAATTGGAAGAAATATTTATAATCAGACTGGTTCACTAAACAGCATTAGGGGTTAATTTGCAAGGAATGAAGAAAGGTCACCTTCAGCTATATTTGGCATAATGCCACTGCACTTGTTAAGAAGAATTGCATCAAATCAAAGAATTACATTCTTCACTATGAAAGTGCAACCAGTTATGCATATATCTTTGTTAAGTAAGAGTTTTTGGGAATTAAAACTGATAGAAGAAAAACTCTGGAGCCAGTGAAATCAATATGAATTTTGGTATTGACTTCCTGAGGCTAGGATATCAACCGTGAACTTAGCTCAGAATGACTGTCAGAGACCTTCTAGAGGCTATTTATTTCATCTAGGTGATTAAGGGAATTCTCATTTGTGTCAGGAAGATTTTTCATGATAGCTGGACAATTAATATTCCATAGACATATTTCCAAATAATTCTACATATTTTGATAAAATCAGATAAAATCACAGTATTTTACAGTACCTTATCATGTAAGGACTCTTCCAGATTTTTCCTGAAACTTTCAGATTCTTGAATCAAAACATTCTAGAAATAAAAAGAAGTGAAAAAAATAAGCAAGGAAAAATTAGAGATATATTAATGTATCAGATATCACTATATACGCATGCATATTTACAAAGTTCATATATGTTGGACTTCAAAATTAAAATTCTTTAATGCTTCAGTTGTATTATATACTAAATTTTAAATGCTACAAGAATTCAAACATGCAGGATTTAAATGCTACAAGAATTCAAGCTGCCTCATCTTTACACAGTCAATTTTTCCAGCTTCTTTTGGCAAGCCTGTTTCTCGCTCCATACCACGTTTTGTTTCAATGATATAAACCAGAAGTACATAATCTGAGAAGTTCTGAAATACTCTTCTGAAAAATGCTGAAAGATTCCCCTCAGATCATACAGAAGGTGAAGTAGAAAAGGGAGGGATTAAAGAGGGCAATTACAAAGGTCAGTGGCTATGAATTTTGCATTACCACATTGTCTCACGTCATGGAAAATCTGTAAATAACATTTCCTCTCCAAGGCTAGATGCTCCTTTTCCTATGGCGACAGCATTTTACTCTTCCAGAGGAAGTGAGGTGAAATCAGCAGGTTAAAACACTGACATGATGGCACATCTAAACCTGGTCATTCCTCTGTTCTCACCCACTTTCTTTCACTGCCTCATGTAGCCCATCATGCACTGGACCTTTCCAATCTCTTCATCAGGCTCTTGGCTGATAAACACGTGGCTCAAAATATTCAGCCACATTCACAGCACTTCTGGGAAGATACTTGAGCTCACTCTTGAATTAAGAGTCGAATGTGTAAGTTGGACCACACTTGTGATAATATTTGGCAATACAAAATCAGCATGATGCCTCCGTCCCAATAAAAGTAGAACATATGAGAAATCTTAATTAAGCTAAACTTTATACTGCTGTTTGTACTGTACCTTTTCTTCAAGTGCTGCCATTCTCTCTTTTAAGTGTAGTTGCAGACGCTCATTGGATTCTGTCAAAAGTCTGTCTACAGTATCCGATAATCTTTTGTTGTGCTCCTCATTCATTTTTTCTCTTTGCCTTGCCTTTAAGGTAGAATAGAAAAGACAGATTGGTAGGGTCCAAAATTACCCAGTACAGACCCAGTATCATTAAAAAATAAATTAAAAAATGGTAACTCTAACCATCTAAAAAAATTTCACAGGAAATGTAACTACAGTTACTGATTAATGCACATCCATTTTTGTAAGAGCATAATGTTTCCAATTCTGCAGCTGGATGTAAATTAATGTATTAAGATGGTGAAGTAAAGTAGGAAGATGATGCCATCACTGCTACAAACAAAACATTTACATTTAGGTAGTTTGGGGTGCTGGAGTACATAATGTAGCACTATACAGGCAAATGAAAAGTGCACAGAAGCTGTTTGCAATACACATACTCTTTGAAGTTCCTGATTCTTCTCTTCAAGTTGAGCTTCTAAGTGTCTCATACGTTCCTCAATGTTTCCATGCCTTTCTTCTGCCTGTAAAAAAGATAGAAAGACTCTTTCTGTAATTTAGGTGTCTTTGGAAATTTTTATCTCAGTAAAGTTTAAACAAAACATAAAGCAAGCTACTACTAACTGCAAACTTAGTTTTCCAAAAATAAACTTTATTTAAACAGGCAGCTGAACAGCATTGCTTGAAATGTGTCAGCTACAAAGGCCTGTTACATCCAAGCATCAGCAAAACATTGGAGTTATTTATGAGCAATGAAATCAGCCAAATGTAACATGCAGACTGTGCATGGTTTGAACACAAACCTGCCATCGTAAAATTGTAAGCTCCTGAAGCACTGAACTGCACGATGGTTGATTATCAATTAAAAAAAAAAGTTAAAAAAAATGAAAACAAATCAGATGGATTCTATTCAGCAATAGAAAGTAAAGTCCAGTAGGACTACCTTCCTACGTATGGAGATCATTTCTTGTAGTTTAGCTTCCATAACATATTGATAATCATCAGATGAGGTAGAAGAGGTTGGATCAGACTAACAAGTCAAGGAAAAGGAGAGGGACAAAATTGAAAAATCAGAACTAAAGACACTGACACTGAACAGAACACAGCACAGAATGCTTAAAAGAAAAGTGTGACTGAAAATTTAGACTTTTAACTGACAGATTTTTACATGGAATAAACTACACTGATACTTGGTGAATAAGATGCAGTTGATGTGGATGGAGAAACTGAAAATAATGGAATGCTAAAGAAGCTATCAACCTACACATGGAAGTTCAAGGTTAGTGATGGCTGGCTGATGACACATTACTACAGAGTGGATTCAAAGCGATACTGTCTAATCTAATGTTTC